>CATKHJ010044950.1:0-15117 GCA_949750685.1 Vernicia montana | reverse complement strand
TAGGCTCTTCTTGTTTCTTGGTTTTGTTCTCTACTTTAGGGTTCTCACTTGCCCTCATTTTCTTAGCGAACTGGTTAAAAGAATAGGTATCATCTTGCCTAATATATTTTTGAGCAATGGCCATAGCTTCTTCTAGGGTACGAGGTGCATGTCTGCACAACGCTTTGAAGTAATTTGTGTGGAAGGTTCCATTTTGTAGAGCCGCTACTGCCCTAGGCTGGTCGAGCTGTGTGACCTTTAGAGCCTCTCTGTTGAAACGAGCTACATAATCTCTTAAAGGCTCCCCTTCTTTTTGTGTTATTGCCTCGAGACTTTGTGTTCGTTTTTCCACTGGAATACTGGCTGCAAATCTCTGCATGAATTGAGTGGCGAGCTGCCCAAAACTAGTGATGCTATTTTCTTCCAAGCCATCAAACCACCTAGTAGCTGCTCCTTCTAGAGATCCTCTGAAGGCCCTACATAAGACCTTGTCACTTCCTGTTTGCAACTCTACCGCATGTTTATAATCCATAACATGGGCTCTTGGATCAGTTTCACCACCATATTTTTTCAGGTTTGGGGGTTTGAATTTACTAGGCATTCTGTATTCTTGTATGGACTTAGTGAAAGGAGACTTCAAAGCCAATTTTAGGTTCTTATCTAGGGACTTTTTATTCTTATCCTCAACAATTTCTTCTAAGTACTTTTTAAGGGTCTCTCTTATCTCCTCATCCCTTTTTTGGCTGGTGGCTTCGTAACTGGAAGACTCGGAGAGGGATTATCCTTCCCTTCTGTCCCTCTTCTTGGATTGTCTCCTTTTCTTTGGTTTTGCTACTAGGATCAGTTTTATTCAAACGTTGAGGCTGGCGTTCTTTGCTTCGGTTTTCGCTAACTGCTTGATCACTTCGCCCCTGGCTAAGATTTTGTTTTTCAGCATGATCGCCAAGTCTGACTATTTTTTATCTTACTCTTTCCCTACTTTTTTCAATTGCACGATATTGATTTCATGCCTCTGGTGATATTTCTCTGAAGTCAAGCCTTCGAGTAAGATCTACTCCTGGTATTACTTTGGTATTTGCTTGAATATTGATGGTTGAAGTGGTTTGAGGGGTTTGCAGGGTACTCAACAACAACTACAAAGCCGACACAGCTTCAGGAGTTAATAGGATAGACTGATTGCCACCTTGAACTGGGACTATGGCACTTAGTTGTTGCAGAGTAGTCGCTACATTAGCATTTGAGGTTAGCCCAGGTGGATTGACATGAGTCTCAGCGTGATTTTTCATCCCTGGGTAGATTTGGGAACTTCTGGGATCTCTGGGAAGATTTTTCCAATTATTATTATCTCCTGATTGAACCATATTCTTCGATTAAGTTCTTCTACAGGTCACTAAGCTTAAAAAATTTTAGGAAAGATTTCTGACTAATCGTTTCCCACAGACGACGCCAATTTGATGAAACTAATTCCAGTCGAAGTGAAATAGTTCCACCTTACTTGAATTTGATTGCAAGTTGATGCGACCCGTAAGAAGAAACAAGAATCAAGTGGGCTAGGCTGGGTGCCTAGCAATGCCACTCCGACGGTCAAGTTAGATAGTTGATTCAATTAAGAAGATTAAGGACAAAAGTATTTGCCCTGGTTCTGTATATACGTGAAAGTATATATGTGTGTGTGTACCTTGGAGATTCGTTTTCTTGAGGTATTTATAGAATATAAGTCCTTACAAGAGTTGAGTATAGATTTTCTTGACCGGTTCGGATTAGAATGGCTGATTGCATTCTTTGTCCTTCTCCTGCTTTGAAACGAGTTAGATGGCTCTTTATTTGACTTTCTTTTATTAGTCAATGGGTTTGTGAGCATATTGGATTGAACCGGGCCCAACTTACTCCATATATTTTGTCCCTTATCACCAACCATATTTGTTGCAGCAATACTTCTACTTGATCCTTGAAGAGTTGAAATAAACAATTGTATTATTAGATTGAGTTTTAGTAGTTGCTGGTTGTGAAGTGAAATTCATTGGTGTTGGTAGAGATTGAAATTGAGTACTCATTCAAATAATCAATTATTTTAAACACACACTTATTAGAACTCTAATTAAATAATAAACTATTTATAATTCACACTGATGTTGCATCTTTAAACTTGAAAATATATTTACGGGAAATGACAAGCCTATGTCATTTTTAAAAAATATTTATAAATATGTGCTACTTTTTAAAATAAATACAAATATGTCAATTTTTTAGTCAACTTATTTGCTGACCCAAAAATCATTATTTAAAATACCATCTTTGTTGTTTTATTTTTGACCGCCATGAATCACGCAAAGAAAGGATAAATCAGCATTTATAAATTGACCAAAAATTTGGCATATATTTATATTTATTTTAAAAAGTGACATATTTATAAATATTTTTTAAAAATGTCATAGGCTTGTCATTTCCCCATATATTTAAGTTTGAGTCATCTTTTTTCAATGTTAAACAATAAAAAGTTTATGTACCAATTTTCTATTAAAAGAATATTTTTTAATTGATTTTTTAAAAAGAAAGAAGTTTATGATTTTAACTCTTAATTTCTCTTATTAATTATAAGATTGACAAAATTACTAAACCACACTTCAATGACTTGTTTCTTTTTTTGTCAAATTGATAAGACATAATATTACAATCTCACATGATCTCTGTCAGATTGAAGAGCACCTAACAGAACCATGAAATCTGCACAAGCATTCCCCTCTCCCAGATAACTAAAATAATTAAATCATCTCCCACTTCCTGTTTCAAATTCAAATGATTTAACTATACTATCATTTTGAGTAGTTCCACTGGTGCTGCCATCAACAGAATTATCCAACATTTGTCCAACCAAAAGCAAGCTTTGTTCTTCTTTACAAAAGTCATTCTTTTCCCATGGATGTTTCTCATTTGAACATAAACTTTGTAACTCAGTTGCAATTTCCTTCATTTTAGGCCTTTCCTCTCCCTTAACACTAACACAACTTCTAGCCAACATTGCCACTGCTTTTATCTGCTCAATATTTTTCTCATGCACCAACAACTCTTGATCAAGAACTTCGAGTAATCGATGTTCTTTAATCGAAATAACAAAGTACATAGCCAAATTCCTCACTTCTTCTCTTCTGGCATAAGAAACAGCCTTTTTTCTTGTTAATAACTCTATAAGAACAACACCAAAACTATAAACATCGCTCTTTTCTGTCAATTGACTTGTATGCAAGTACTCAGGATCCAAGTATCCTAGTGTACCTTTAACAAGAGTAATTAACTCTATTTTATCTAAAGGGATTAACTTTGAAGCTCCGAAATCGGATACTTTTGCCATGTAATTATCATCCAAAAGTATATTTGCTGTCTTGATATCGCAATGAATGATTGGAGTAGAAGCAGCAGAATGCATATAAGAAAGTGCTTCAGCAACTTCTCTTGCTATCTTTAACCGAACTTCCCAGTTTATCGTGTTCGTGTCGTTATTGTGTATATAGTCAAAGAGAGTCCCATTAGTCACAAATTCATAAACTAGCAATGGAACTCGAGTCTCTAAACAACATCCCAATAACTTCACCACATTTCTATGATTGATTTGAGAAAGAATGATCACTTCATTTATGAATCCTTCTACTTGAGTTTCATCTCCAATTTTTGATTTCTTGACAGCAACTACTTGATTATTTGGTAATATTCCTTTATAGACTATGCCTTGACCTCCTTTACCAAGTATTCGACTTTCATGGTAGTTGTTTGTTGCCTTTCTGAGCTCTTTTTGTGTGAAAATTGTAGCTGTTCCCATTGAATTGCCTTCTTTATGTTCACAGAGTTTTTGTTGTAATAGATAACCACCATTTTTTTTGAAGCATTTTTCTCTGAGTTTAACGAGTCTTCTTTTCCTTAATCCAAAATATAGCCAAGAAACTACCAAAAGCAGAATTAGGAAGGCTATGCTGACTCCTACAAAATAAAATCAACTGAAATAATTTAATTATAATTGAGTTTAGAGTTTTTTATTATTTGACTTTATTTTTAATAGATTATTTTTATCCATTTAAAAATATTTTTATTTCACCAGCTTATTTTGAATTTCAATATATTTATTTATTCTTCTATAACATTTTATCACATTTTTATATTTCTCTTAACTTCTGTCATTTTCAGATAAATTTATAATTTTTTTTTTCTCTCAAAAAAAAATTTAACAATCAATAAATATTTCTACTTCTTCTTTTATATTCAAATTACTAATTTCAATTATTTTTTCTAATTTTTTTTAGTTAAAGCAATATAATAAAAAATTAATCTTCCTTGAACTAATTAAAAAAATGTCTTAATACATTAGACATATCTTATTGTAAATATTTTTGTAATATGTAAATATTAAAATTTGTAATATCATGTGCATTTATATGTATAATATCATCTCTTAGATACTAATTATATTAACACATAAGTTTTTTTTCTTCATTTTGAAATAATATAAAATATCGTAAACCACAGCGTAATGCGGATTTAGTTGCTTGTATATATTAAAACCCTTACTTAGATTATTGTTCATGTAAAAGTATCTCAATAAAAAATAAAATAAAAAATAAAAAAAAAAACCTTAAGTAGGCCTGATTTAATTGGGCCTAGGTTTTTTTTTAAGGGGTTTTTACACAAATACTTCAAAAAGACAAAATATTCTCATATATGTCTTTTTTTTTTCAAAAATACACTTATTAAATTTTCTATTTCAAAAATGCCCTACTTTTAAAGGTATATCAAAAGTATATCAAAAGTATATATAAGTATACAATAAAAATGGGCATTTTTGAAAACTTAAAAAGACAAAATGATATTTTTTTAAAAAAATTAAAAAAAGTGTATCTGGTGTAATTTTCTCTTTTTTTAATTCAATAATCTTCAACTAATTTTCCAATTCACAAAATGCTCAGCTATATATATATTGTTTCAATTTACACTGTAGAGTAAGTTTTTACAGCCTTCAACTTCTCCTCTTACTTTTAGGTAATTCCTTAGTTTTTTTAATTTTCTCATAAAAAAATAACCAGTTCTACCTCTCTTTTTTTTTATTCAAATTATTAATTTTTTTTTACCTTATTGTTTCTTATCTTTTTATTTTTTGGTTAAAAAATTGAGAATTTCAAAGATTGAAAAGTAGAGTAAGCTTTTGAGATTCAGGTAAATTTGTTAATACTCATTAATTGATGATTTTTATGCTTTTTCTTTGTGTTTAAAACTTTAACTATTTGATTTTATATTAGTAAAGGAGATTCAAATTAAGTGAAAAACATTGAGGAGCTAGGTTTTTTTTTTTTTTTTTTTTTTTGGTATTCGGGTTGAAATGAATAGGCATGGTGTAGATTAATCTTTACATTTGACCTAATAAATGAAGATGGTAGATAAAAAATGGTGGTTATATGGTGTGTTACAATAGTAAAGAAAAAAGAAAAGAAAATGAAATAGATATAGGAGTTTGAAGAGAAATGTATGGGTTAAAAGAGAAATGGAAGAGAGAGCTACTGGGTATATAATAATGTAGTGTTAAAAAAATATAATATAAGGATAGGTCTTGCTGATATTTCTTAGATGACGATTGAGAAAAAGAATAGATAGGAGAAAATCAAAAAAAAAATTACTACTGTAGATATTTTTGGATTATATAGATATTATGAAAATAATAATTAATGTCATATGTCAAATGTACATATTTATATGTATAGTATTATCTCCTATGTAATTATTATCTATTTATCTTTTTTCATTTAAAACAATATAAAATATTAGAAATGGCAGTGAAACACAGATTTACCTGCTTGTATAATCTAAGAGCAAATCCACTTATTAAATTGTGAACTCACTGGATTCTATTGTGAACACAAAAAATTATGAATTAAAATATATGCAAATATTTCATACAAGTGCTTAAAAAACTTATGAAATTTTATTTGTCTGAGAAATCTGAAAAAAAAGCTATCAAATTAGTGAAAAAAAAAAAAGTAATATAATTACCGAAAATGATCATTACTGGTAATTGATCATTAGAAATGCATCCTTGTCCATCATTTCGGCCATCGCCATGACGACCCTTGGAGCAAGAACATGTATAATTTCCTATTGTATTCTCACACAAATTCTTTTCTATGCATTGGTTAAAATCAGGATCGTCACATTCATTAATATCTGAAGCAACAAAAACAAAAATTAACAAAATAGAATCTAATATAGAAAATATTAAATATTGTGAAATGTAATGAGTACATTGATATCTTTTTTAAGAACACCTAAAATATATGGGGAAAACAATCAAATTTTATGAGATGCCCCAAGCTCTCATATAGTTTCGCACCTAAGAGGAGTATTCTCATTTCCATCTACACCTTCTAAGTTCTAATAAGTAGAAAATGAAAAAGTTTTGTCTACACGCACCCAATATGTGAAAAGAAATTTAATCAATATAATTCTCGTGTCCATCATTTTCCTAGTGAAAAGAAAAACATAACTTACTCAGTATAAAACTTTATATATCAAATGTTATTATGTTATTGGTTTAGTATATACATCAAATGTAAACAAGACTTACTCAGTATAAAACTTTTTTGTTTTTGTCTCCGTATATAGATATATCTCTATCTCCATTCCCTGATTCATTTTATTTTTTTCAATATTTTCTTATATGTATATTTTTTTCAATATTTTTTTGTATGAAAAATTTTCACTCTATTTTTATACCTACATTTGATTGACTTTTAAAACCTCCATAAATTTAACTCTTAATATAAATTAATTAAAAAGAAATGAAAAATACAATTAAATCCATTTTCGCTCTGTTACCATCCCTATATCCAATCTAATTTTTAAAATCCCTATATATAGAATTTAACCCTATGAATTAGTTAAAAAAAAAATGAAAAATGCAATTAATCACATACCTTGGCAACCATTTTGAAGATAAGGATTTCCATGGTAACCCAAAGAACAATTGCAAACGTATCCAGATCCATTAGAAGAATTTAAGCACTCACTATTCTCCTTACAAGCATAACTTTCTTCATTTTTTTGAGCTTCTTTACAAGTGCTATTCCCAATAGCCCAATCAAGAACCACTGGAAATTCTTTAACTCCCCTCAAATCCAACAAATCCAAAGAGGAAAAATTGTACTTACCCTCTTCAACTACAAAAGCATAGCTACAAGGATTAAAATCAGAGGCATTTGTTAGATAACCTATGCTGGTTACAATCTGAAAAGATTTAACACCATTAGGAATTGCAGATTCACAGCAACCTGTACCAGAACAAGACCCATTTGTGACATTAACAAGTTTATCACAGTGAAAAACAAGCAACGTTACGGTAGTCTAATTGGCTGATAAGTGCAGCAAAAGCACCACATCCCACAACTGTAAATTTGTTTCTGTTTTGGGAAATTGTGAAAGGGGAGAAATCAAATAATGGATCTTGTATTAATTGTTCATTGGGATCTGATTTGTTAAAACATTGATAATTTATTGAAGATAAAACTTGTAGCTGGAAATTTTCAATAGATATGGATAAGATTTTTGTGGGGTTGTTGTTATTGGAAAAAATTGGTTATTGGAATTGGTACAGTTTACATGGAAAGTTTCATCAAGGTAACAACCTTGATTTAGTCCAAATGGGTATGGAATGGTTATGTTTCCGCAACTGTTTGGGCAACCTGGCTTTGTTTGAGGTGGGGGTGGTGACGGTGATGGTGGTGGTGCTGCTGCTGCTACTACCACCACAAGGATTAATAGTAAGAACTCTACTACAAGGACTACTTCATGATAGAGTCCCATTGCTTATTCACTTTTGTTTCGGACAAACATTTCATGATTAATTGTTCAAGTTTATATAGAAACTATTCCATTAATTTTGGTCTATGATTTAAAAAAGAAAAATCAGTGGGAATATGAAATTTGTTGGCTTAAAGGTTATTTTTTATTTTATTTTTTTCTTTTGAAGAGATATTATATACAATTATTACTAGTTACAACTGTCAACTACATAATTTTACAAATACTACAATTTAAATTTATTGGACAGAAAATATATTTGAATCCTACTTATGAGATTTCGAACATGTGACCTCTTAATCACAGAATTTCAGCTTTAACTATTTAGTCTCAAAAATTACTATATTTAAAAAAAAAAAAAAAAAAAAAAATTTAACCCTTCCCTAAGAGATATTATATATGCATAACAGATGTAAAAGTATTAAATACATTCAAATCCAATATTGACAAATATTAAACTAACAAAAGGGTGAGCAAAACTAAAACTAAAACCAAAAAATCAAATTGAATTGATTGGTTCGGATCGGTTTAATTTTTTTAAAACATCTGTTCAATCGATTTTAAATTTTTCAAATTGAATTAAACTTCAATTTTTATTAAAAAAAATTCGCTTAAAATCAAACCGACCGAAATATATATATATATATATATATATATATATATATATATATATTCTTCTTTTGATTGTGTAAGTGGATTGCACATACTTTTTATTTTTATTTGTTGATATGATATGTAATTACTTTTAAATTAAAATTTTATTTTGTTTGAGATTTGAATTTCTAATTATTAAATTTTGAAATTAAAAAAAATAAAGTCTTTAATGAAAATAATAATAATAATAATAATAATAATAATTGTATTTGGGAGATGCAAAACGATGATGATGGGAAAATGACAGAAAGAAAGAAAAGGGAATTCCTGCACTAATGGAATGATTCATTCAATAGCTCATAGACAAGTAAACAAGAAAATTCCAAAACAACCCTTCCTTTTATTTATTATTTTCTGATTTTTTAAATATTTTTATTTAAAAAAAAAAGTCCAATTGAGCCAAACTAACCAACCGAATCGAATTTTTCAATTCGATTTTTATTCTAATTTCAGTTCGATTCAATTTAAAAAAATATAAATTTTTATGTTTAATTTTTTCAGTTTTTGACCAAACTGATTTTTTGCTCGCCTAGTAAAGGGCAAAGGTGGATACTAGTTTGATTTTGATTCGGAAAAAAAGATGGATAACCTCAATAGTCAAGGTTGGTTTGAAAGAAAAAAATCAAGGTGCAAAGCGCTAGTTGAGCTAAGAGTTTCCAGCCCCAAGTCCTTTCTTTCCTTCCCTCCAGGCTCCAGCTAATATCAAATTCAAATGCCTAAACATTTTGCGCACAAAAACAAAATAGCATTATTAAAATGTTGGAATATGACAAGGCAAACCCTCACCAACCATTCTATAAAAGTTTGTAGGGTCAGTCCTATCCTTTTTTCTTTTTATTTTTACATTATTTAGTATTTTAAAAATTGAATTTTCATAAATAAAATAAAGGATAAATTAATTTTGTCAATTGAATTATCCTTGATTTCATTTCAAAATCACTATTTTAGTGTATATTTGTAATTATAAATTAAAATTTTCTTCTGGTGGTGATTATATAATCAATTAAATTGAGATGTTTTTTATGATGGAATTTATATTAAACAAATATTTTCCAGAAAGAAGAGTTGTTTGGTTTTGATTATGATGAAGAATCAGTGTTCGATATTGTCCAGGTTTGATTATTACAATCATTGCAATTTGTCATGGTTTGATTATTATGATAATTGCTACTCTTTTTACATTCTATACTTTTTTTTTTTTTTTTTTTGTCTTTAATGGAAGATATTTTGTTTATTAAGACACCTGTGCATCTATTAGTATTGATAAATATTTCTTCCGTTTCACAATAACCGTAGTTTTAAGATGATACACACATATTAAAAAAGTTATTAAATAACTTTAATTTTAATTAATATGGACAAATATACCTTTATTTTCTCTCACCAAATAAAAAAAAACATATGAAATATTAGAATTGGGATGAGAGTAAAATTGAAAAAAAAACTAATAAATGCTACATTGAACTTTTAAAACGACAAATAATTTGAAATAAAATTTTTTTTCTAAAACGATACTTATTGTGAAACGGAGGGAGTACTGTTTAGTTTCTAAAATTGTTTAATTAATAAATTCATTCATTAATTTTTAAAAATAATTAAACAGTCTCTTGCATTAATTTTCGCTAATAAAATAGTTATTTACTATTAGTCAAACTAATTTTTAATAGTCAAAGATAAAAAAATAATAATAATAAAAATATTAAAATACCTTTAATTATAAGGAAAAGAAAATTTAAATTTTATTAGTAATTTTTTAAATTTGTCTAATTAGGTTCACAATTAATTTTGTAACATAAGTGCTTGTGCCTAAATGTGATTCGCCTATGACAATGAAGGACCTTAGATCAATTGCTCTATGTAATGTTATTTATAAAATTATTGCTAAAGTTCTAGCTAATAGACTGAAGGGGGTGTTGGGTAGAATTATCTCAGTCAGCTTTTGTTTCAAGGTGGTCTATTACTGATAATGTCCTCATTGCTTGTGAATTAATTCACTGTATGAAAAGGAAAACTAGGAGAAATAAGGAAAATGTGGCACTCAAAATTGATATAAGTAAGGCTTATGACATGATCAGTTGGGACTATTTAAATGCCATGTTGGTAAAAATGGGTTTTGTTAGTCAATTTATTAACTGGATTAAGCTCTGTGCCTACTGTTTCCTACTCTGTTTTGATGAATGGTGTGAGGTTTCGCCCGAGTACCGGTCCGATCCACTAAAGAGAATCGAAATGCTCATTTGGGTTTGAACATACCATGAAGCTTTCGGGCTTAGATTGATTGATTTTGAAAAGTGCTTTAGAGTCGCCACCTTACTTTATTTTTATTTGGGAAAATATAAGGTAAAAACCCATTAATGACTCCAATTTTTATCCAAAAAGAAAAGATCACTAGCCTCGAAACTAAAAAGGATTCGGGGACTAGGTTTTCAGTTTATTTTAATTAACTTGGCATTTAATAAAGTTGTGACTTAAAATTAATTTCATGAATTATGTACAATATAACAAATGCATGATTATGTAAATAAATGAAATAAGGAGGAAATAAAAAAGAAAGATAAAAATAAGTTAAAGTTACAACAAAAATCCAAATTAGGGGATACCTTATTTAGCTCTTATGGGCTATAGGAAAGTCACACATTCCCAAAACTAATCATAATAAAATCAATGTAAAAAAAGAAATTAAATTAAAGTGAAGAAGGTGATGAGGGGAGAAATTGATTAATTTTATTTGGATTCGATGCTTGGACCAAACATGCTTGAATGGGAATCAGAACCCACGCAGTTCTCCCTTCTTGAGAAGGGTTTTTTTTAATCAAACCACTTTATCATGTTTTGATTAATTGATTTATTGAGTTGATTGATTGATTGATTTTAATTGACTATCAAGTTGAATTAATTATTTCATATTTTAATTAATTAATCTAAGTGAATCAATTAAGAGAAAAGAATTAGGCAAGGAGCCCAAAGAGGAAGAAGAGAATAATCCCAAGGAGGAAAAAATAAATAAATAATGAAAAAATAATCCCAAGGATGGAAAAAATAAATAAAATAAATGAAGAAATGAAAAGAAAAAGGAAAAGAAGTTTACATTGTGCTTGAGCAGCTTTGGGATGGCAAAGACTTGGCGGCGAGCTTGCCTCGGACAGCTTGCCTCAGACGATAGGGAACTTTTGACTCGACGGGTTGGCTCGGAAAATCGCAACTCAATTTTCTTTGCAAAGCAATGAGCAGTAACAAAGCAAAAAATAAAATAAAATAAAAATAAAACTTTAAACTAAGGAGCTCGTTCCTTGGTGGATCAAGCTTATGGGATGGTTCGCTTGATAAAAAGGTTAATCAAGCAAGCCAAGAGGTTAGGAGATGAAAAATAATGAGTAGGAGTACCCCTATATATAGGGAGAAGGTTGGGAGGAGGTTTCATGAAATTTAGATGTGGGATAAAGGGAAAAAGAAGAAAAAAATCGGGAAAAAGGCATGCTGCCGCACAGGGCCTCTGTGGACCTACGGCAACAAAATGGCTGCCGCAGGGGCCCTGCAGCAACCGTAAGAGGCTCTGCGGCAACCGCAGTCCATCCTGGGGCAACCACAATACTTCTTTTTTTTTTTTAAGAATTTATTTATTATTATTAATTTTGGTGGTGTAAAATTAAGGATTCACAGTTGCCTCCTCATCAGAATTGTCTTGCCTGTAAGGCGATTCTAATGATAGTGAACCTGAGAAGGAGGAATGGAAAAAGGAACCAAAAGGATGTCTAACTCAGGATTTGGATATGTTTGGGTGACATAAATGATTTATTCTGAGGAAGATGATAAAAGGAACCACAGGGATGTTTAGGTGATTGTTTCTAAACATTTATGGGTGAAAGTTGATTGATAAATGAATGCAGAGAAAAGAACCAAAGGGAAATCTAGGTCAGTGGCTAGATATTTCTGGGTGAAAGATAACACTGACTTGGATAAAAGGCGGAAAAATGAACCAAAGGGATGTCTAGGTTTAGACATATCTAGGTGAAGGATTTATTTGACTTTAGGGTAAGTGATGATGGAAAAGGGAACCAAATTGACGCCTAATTTGAAAAATTAGACGTTTCTGGGTGGAGGATGATAAGAAAATGGAAAAAGAACCATAGGGATGTCTAGGTGATCGTTGCTAGACATTTATAAGTGGATTGTTTGATAAAAGAAGCTTGCCCCTAGTATCTTTGGGAGATTTGGAATGGAAGTGATAAAAAATCTGGAATGAAAGTGATATTTCTAGTCTGCTTGGGTAAAAGATCCTAAAGCTATCCTAGGATGGGTCTGATTATAGAAGGGAAACCTAATTCAGATTTAAGGTATAGATCCTAAAGCTATCCTAGGATGGGTTTGATTATAGAAGAGAAACCTAATTCAATTTTAAGGTATAAATCCTAAGACTATCCTAGGATGGGTCTAATTTTAAAGTTGAAATTGATTGGTTTGGGTGGAGGACCCTTTGATTGCATGATTCAGGAATTCAGATTGATTATCTGTCTTAGGAATTCATATTGATTTAGAAATTAGGATTGATGATCCATCTTGATTCAGAAATTTGGATTGATGATCCGTCTTGATTTAGGAATTAGGATTGATGATCCGTCTTGATTTAGGAGCTCTGATTAGTGACTTGTTTAGCGTGAAATGCATCTGACTGTGCAAAAATTTTATGAGTTGGATACCTTAAACCAGTGAAGGATCATCATGGTATGATGAGTGATGATCTTTTGGGAGAAAGGGTGCCCCTATTTTGGAAGGATAAGGAAAAGTAGCTTGGTTATTCGGTCTTAGGACAAAATCAAGGCTAGGTCAGGTTTTGGCCTTGGAAGAGGTTATGCTTGGAAGGCTTAGTTAGGTGTGGCCTAAAAGGTTAATTTGGAAGGCTTAGTTAAGTGTGGCCTAGAAGGTTAATTTGGAAGGCTTAGTCAGGTATTGCCCGGAAGGTTAGGTAGGAAGGCTAGGTCAGGTTTTGGACTTGGAGAAGATTAGGTAGGAAAGGTTCGGTTAGGTTTGGCCTTGGAGAAGATTAGGTGGGAAGGCTCGGTTAGGTTTGGCCTTGGAGAAGATTAAGTAGGAAGGCTCGGTTAGGCTTGGCCTTGGAGAAAATTAGATAGGAAAGACTCGATTAGGTTTGGCCTTGGAGAAGATTAGGTGGGAAGGCTCGATTAGGTTTGGCCTTGGAGAAGATTAGGTAGGAAGTCTCAGTTAGGTTTGGCCTTAGAGAAGATTAGGTGGGAAGGCTCGGTTGGGTTTGACCTTTTCAAAGGTAAAGATTATGGATTGACTTTTGTGTGACCCATCTGTTAAGAGACTGCCTCTAAACATGGCTTTTAGAGGTGATTTGACCAATTGGTTTGCCCTTTGATTTTACTTGTCCAAAGGAGTTGGACTTTAGGGATGAAATGATTTTCCAATGAGACTTGGATCTGGAGGGATGGTATGATTTACCAAGGATGCTTGGGATGGGCTTTGACTGGTTCGGGCCCTTTTTAATCTGCATGAGGATGATAGGCCTTGGGAGTCATAGTGTGACTTTGGCTTTGCCAAGGAAACTTGTAATACCCCAAGTTCATTTGCATATTTATTTGATTTGCTATATGTGTTATTAAATGTAAAGCTATTATTTCTTTTATGAGCTATGAGTTATATGATAAGTGTTTAATGATTTGAATGAGTTTCAAGTGTTTGAGCAAGTTAAAAGAGGAGTAGTGAACGCTACTGCCTGGTATTGTTGAAAGATGAACAGTCGCGTGAACAGTAACATTTTGGTCTTCGACCTTCGGTTTTGGTCTTTGATCTTCAGCCTTCGACTTTGGTCTTCGATCTTCAGCCTTCGACTTTGGTCTTCGACTTCGGCCTTCGACCTTTAGTCTTCGACCATCGGTCTTCGACCTTTAGTCTTCGACCATCGGTCTTCGACCTTCGGTCTTCGACATCAGTCTTCGACTTCGGCCTTCGACTTCGGCCTTCGACTTCGGCCTTCGACTTCGGTCTTCGACTTCAGTCTTCGACCTAAGTAGTGTTGCCGAGTTAAAGTCACGACTGCAACAGTGGGCGCGACTCGGGACGCAACGCTACTGCCTGATTTGGACAAATTGGTTTAAAGAGAATAGTGACCACGACTTATGTCAGAGCCAAATCTGTAAGTCGGCTTTTAAAAGGAATTAAGAGCCCCAAGATCATTTTACTCGAAATTTCAGAGCTTCCAACCTATTTGTCTCTCAAAGAATTCCTCACCCACTCACATTAAAAGCTTAAAGGCTTCATTAATTGCTCCAACCAAAGGATCTAGGGTTTTAATCAATCAACTCTTCATCCATTGTTAGAGCATTTCTAACGAGGTGAGTTAGGGCTTCGATTTTCTTTGAATTTCTTCTTCTCCATTGTCGTGATTTGTGCTTGGGGAGGGAATAGAGTTAGAAATCATGAGATTAGCATGAGTATAGTGATTTTAAGAGCATGGGTTATGTGTATTGATAATTTGTATGTGTTATGTGTATAGTTCCTCCTAGAAGTCATTATGGAGATCATGAGGGCTGTGATGAGCCCCATTGCTTGATGTGATTCAGGAGCTTCTATAAGAGTATAGAGATTCTTTTTGGCTAAGGTGAGTATTTAATATACTATTATGCTTAT
>CATKHJ010044946.1:0-16224 GCA_949750685.1 Vernicia montana | reverse complement strand
TATATATATATATATATTTTGTCATTTCTATCCAAATTTGAAATTTTAATTGCAATTCACTCTAAGTTACAATTAAAAGAGAAATTTTATTAATAAAAAGCCAAAATGCCAAATTGATAATTAAACTTATATATATATATATATATATATATATATATATATATATATATATATTTGCCACTCATCAATTTTGTAATTTGATTTCAATTGATTTCAAATTAATTAATGTCCACTTTATATAGTAATTAATAAAAAGATCAATCAATCAATTATTATTAAATATAATAATACAATATTAATTAATATATAATATTGATTAAATTTATATATGATAATTTCAAAAATTAAATTCTAAATTTATAAATAAAAAATCTAATAATTGATTTTTGGAATATATATATACACACATTCAAAATATAATGAAAATATATACACTCATCTATATATGCATATAAAAAAATAAGAATAAGAATAAATATAATATACTTTTAATAATAATAATAATTATTATTATTATAACACATGATAATAATTTTTTTCTGGATCTTCTAATGTTATTTAAATTTTTTAGTAATACAATTTTTGAAAATATGTAATACATTTTTATCATATAATACAATTTTTGAAAAGCATGTAGACATTTTTATCATATAATTTTATTATAATTTACTTTATAAATAATATATTTAGCTTAATAGTATTATCAAAATACTTTTCTTTTTATGTAATATATGCAAACATACTACACTATAATACAAAATTCTATTAAAATATTTATGTTTAATATAATAATTAAAAGATAAATAAATAAAATTTAAGAATATAATAATAAGTGCAGGGAACAAGCTAGTTGTATCATATTTGAAATCTTTCATATATCCAATTGTCAATTTGGCATTGTTTTTTTCTACCAGTTTTTGATTTTTTTTAGCTGTTTTTTGGTATTTGATTTTTAAGATAAGTAGGGTAAACAATATTTTCTTTAAAAGCATGTGAAAAAAAAAAAAAAAACAGAAATAATAAAAAAAAAATTAATTTCAAAAGCTGGGTACTAAATAGTAATTATTACTAACACAAATTATTAAAATTATTATGAATTAAATTTTTATTTTTCCTAACTGAATAAAACTTATATTATTTTGTAATGTATCAACTGATTAATTTTATATGAAATAATTGTTTCTTCATCAATATTCCGACAACACTTATTAGGAAAACTCTCATCATGAATTAGCCAAGAAAGTATTTCATTAGCAAGTTGTTTGAATAAACGAGTAGTACTCAACATTCTCGTATATCAAGATTAGCAAATCAATCCGCTGAGTAATATATTTTATTTTTATCACTCCATAATTTATTTTTATTAATTTCTAATGTACATTAAACTTGTTATGTCACAGAGCATCTCTCTTTGAAAAGTCACATGGCGTATTTTGAAAAGCTTTCAAAATCTCTGAATGGTATAAGAAACAAAATAAAATCATATGAAAATAGAGCACAGAAGGAAATCAATCCATAAGCTAAAAAATACAGAAGCAGCCCCAGTCAAGAATATCTGGTTATAGAATTCAAATTGGACAGGAGATTCAAAAACTGAATATATATATATATATATATATATATATATATATATATGTAAAGAAGAGGAAAGAAATAATGGAAATTTCAGCTCCAACTGAAGTTTAAATTATACAAAGAGTTACAGTAATATACAAATAGTATAATCATCACAAAATATACAAATAGATATTAGATTATACAGGGATAATCTTATGTGGTGAACTACTACAACATTGGGCCAAAAAAAAAAAAAAAAAAAAAACTACTACAACATTACTGGATTAATTTCAGCATCCACCATCTCTTCGTCCTCATTCTCAAACTCTCCTTCCAGAAGCCATTGTTCAAGTTCATCTACCTCATCATAGTCATGCAAGTTTAAACTATCCGAGTTATCCCACTGATCAATCCCCAGCTCCTCAGCATGGCTTGCCACATGCAAAAATGGTCTATTCCTAGCTAAGGCATCTACAATGTCCCTATTTATACTTCCTGTCACTCCCAACCATCTCAACCTCGGAAAGTAGGGTTTCTTCAACCAACGGAATGCGAGTGGTGTAATTCCACCACAGTTGTAAATATCCAACAAGCGCAAGCTACTTCCATGCTCTCTGTCCTCATCAACCTGCATTGAGGCTAATGCCATGACAGAAATATCACCTATGAGTGGACATTGCCGCATTCGAAGTGCTGAAATTGGCACTCGACTTTTTGCAAGTGAGAGAACTCCATTATCAGAGAGGTAAGGAAGATTTGATATATCCAATTCCTGCAATTCTAGTTTATAAGAGCCTTCAAATAGAGCAGAGATGCATTTATCTGTAAGTCTCTTGCAACCTCTCACAGACAGTGAAACTAATGAACTTATGACTCTCCCTCTCAAGTACGATACTCCTGAATCACTTATATCAGATCCATCCACGAGTAAACTCTTTAATTCTGGAAGAAAGCTGATGACTCTGAGAGCTTCATCCCCAAGGCTTTTGCAATCTCTCAAGTCAAGAACTTTAAGATGTGTGTTTGATACCAAATTTTTAATTGCATGGTTAGTTAAAAGATTACACCATCTCAAGCTAACATGAGTCAAACAAAGGGATGTTGCAAACATATCATGAAAAACCAAATCAGTTAAATGGATCCCACGAGACACCTTAAGCCTGTATAAACTGGAGCATGAGTGCAAGATTGTTTTGAACCCTGTGTCTGTAACCTGACAAAAGCCACCAAGACATATACTTTCCATGTTTGCACACTTGTCGGCCATTAAGAGGACCCCAAGATCATTAACTCGTCTAAAATATGTAATGATGAACTCCTGGCTTCGAAATAACGAGAGGTGTTTCAGTTTCCCATACTGATTAATCTGTTGAAGGCCAGAGTTGGTGAGATCAAATGTAAGTCTTGGTTCTATGAGGGGTGTGTCTCGAAGATCCAAATGTGTTAAAGACACCAGACCTTTTGATATTGTGCCAATCATAGTGTCAGTAATATAGTCAACTGAAAGGCTTAATTTCTGAATGCCAGGCAAAATGGATGGTCGAATATGGGTTGGTGATTGATGGGGTCCAACACTTGGGCTGAGCAGTTCAGTTACCATTACTGAAGAAACATAACCAATCTCGAGGGAAGTGAGTTTTTCAGAAGCTAAAGCCCAAACTCGAGCAAAATTATGGCGCAGAAATAATGAGACGTCAAACATCAAGGTCAATGCCTACCGTAATAAAAAAAATAAAAAAAAAAGGTATTAGAGAGCAAGCATTAAATGATTCTAAAATTGTCATGCTTAAATTGCAAGATCCGAAACATAAAAGTATCAAGAAAAAAGATATATCCCATAAACGAGCCATTTAGATGCAAGGTAAAATCTGGAACAAGAGTCAAGAAATAGTTAAGGCCAATAAGGAAACTGCCCAGGTCAGTTCTCTTGTCAATTTAATTTATCCAGGTAAATGAACAATGATGTATGTCACACTCATCCTCTATCCTGCTAAGGATGAGCATGAACCTACTATACTAACAAAATATCCTCTAAAACCTTATCAATTATAAAAGCAAACCTGCATAAAATTTAATAGATACACATTTATTCAAAAAGAATTGGTTCCACTAAAAGCTATTTCATTAAACAAAATTTACCCTTTTACATAATTTTCTAAACAAATAACATACAATTCAATTTTTTCAGATATAATAGTCTTTCATCTACTAATTTCCCAGATTGGTGGAGACTAGCGAAATGGAGCTCTCCTGCTAATTGGATTGCAATTCATACTCCAAAAGCATCTTAATAAAATCCTTAAACATTTACTGCCACTTTTACCTGCAACTTCTACTTAATATAATTCTCTAACAGCTAAACTTTGAATCCATATCAAAGCCCTTCCTAAGAATATGACATTACTCATTAGGAATAAACTATATAGGTGTGTCTATATTTTGTTTTGTAAAATTCTACCAAAAATTCTGCACTTTATTAAAATGAGACTTATCCCCCTGTCATAAACAACAATTTTCTATACAAGCTACATACAACAAGCACTTGCCCAGCCCAGGCCCACAAATCTCAGAATCCCATCCACCGTTTTCAATTCATAGTCATATTGCTTAAAGCATAAATATATCACAAACTCACAACTTTACATCTTACACTTTATTTACTTATGTTCTATTAATATATCTATTCCAATAAAAAAGACCCGCGATCCCATGTTAAAATCTCACTTTATCATAATCATTGTTGAGAAAAAATCTATCTGGAATACGTAAGGCAACTAAAAATTGAAGACATTTGATATGCTAAAGTTTCAAATCACTTTCTGCAATAGCATTTTCAAAGCCACAACACTAAAAAAGCACTAAAACAGTTTCCTTAAACTTAATCTTTATTAACCACATTTGTAATTAACCCTTACTTGTAATTTTGTGCAACCACTGAGTAACTCCTCTAAATCAGATATATGAATAGCCCGCCCTCTCTTTTCAGCAACCGAACCCAAGTATAGATATCTGAAGGAAAATTAGGCATATAAAGCAACTAGTAAAAGGAACATAATCAACACATTCCATATTCATGCTCAATAATCATACTACATATTTCTCAGCTATAAATTAAAATTTACCTTAGATCGGAGCATTTTCCTCCAATCTCAGAAAGCAATTTTCCACTAAAATCCGCACAATTATGCAGGCAAAGCTCGTGCAATGAAGGCCGAACCAAAAGATTGATGGCAGAATCATCTAGACGACCACAATCGACCTTCAAACTGTTAAGGTAAGGATTGGGCGGTAACAGAGGCCCCAATAAATCAATTGGTAGAGCAATATCCTGCTTGATTGATCAATTAGAAAAAATTAATTGGTTAATTTTTCAATTGCAAGCAAAATTTTCTTAGGATTCAAACGGAAACCAAAAGTTCTTTAGTAACTTACGAAAAGGTGGAAGTTAGGGATGAAAGTGAGGATTTGGGAAGCGCAGGCCCTGAAGGTCTGGCAAGTGGCAGCGACGGAGAAGATAGAAGCTACGTCCAGCTTCGTCAATACAGTGTTCAGTAAAGCAGCAGGCAGCTGATCCAAGCTTTCTTCTTCTCCTTTTTCGCTTCCTCCCCGGTTCGCCATTTTTTCTGTGAATGGCTCGGACCCGGTCTGGCAACAAAATTTAGATGATACAAATGAATTTTGGTTCAATGTCGTTACGATGTCTATGTTATATGTGTTCGGTAAATTTATAGCTAATTGTTGTTGTTTATAAGTAAAATGATTAATAAGGGTAACTTTTATTTTTTAAAATATATATATATATATTTTATAAAAATTTTTATTTATAAAATTAACAAAATAATATAAAATAAATAATATATATCTATACACGTTAAAGTGTTTTAAATTATTTGTATAAATAAAAACTCTTAAATTACCCTAACACTAACAATATAAATACTTCTCTACAATGCACTCTTTTATTCAGTAAATATATATTTTTTTTTCCTACAACATTAAAAAATTTGGAGGATTAGTTAATTTGAAGAATTTTTAATATTATATTTCGATTTTTTTTTATTTTTTTATATTGATTCTTCTTCTATTTCTGTATGTATTTCAGTATTTGAAGGTTGGACAATCTTGGAGAACTCGAGAATCAAGGTTTTGCATGTGCTGGTAATATATAGGTATCTATCTTGATCTGTTATGAATATGTATAAATTTTTTGTCTAACATAAAGCATGGATTTTTTTTTTTTTAATGTATTTTAAGAGTAATGTTATACAATTCAACACTCTTGTACTAATTTATTGTTTCAATTGATATGATATTATTATATTAAAAAATATTTTTATATAATAAATTTTTAAAAAATAAAATGTGACAAATAAGATAACGACATATCAATTAGAATAAAAAATTATTACAAAGATATTAAGTTATATAGCATTTTCAATATTTTAATCTGTCTATTTCTTCCTCCTCGCTGGGACAAAGAATCCCATAAAAGGGAGAAGTCTCTTGATTTTGAAGTAACCTAGGTTCTTATTATCATAATTTTAACTACTTTTGCTTTTGATCATTACTGCTTCTTATGCAAGCTTGATCAATTTTATACTTTTTAATTTTGTTTTAGATATACAGGTCATGGCAGTATAATAAGCATTCAAAACCCAATGATTTGATGGGTTAATTAATAGAATTGGTGTCTGAATTTTCAATTTTCTACTTTAGTCTAATTTGCTAAATTATTCTATAATTATAATAATTATATCTAATAATAAAATGAAAATAACAATAAAATCTTATTGTTGGATTTTGGGTTGTCTAGATTCATATTAATCCGTACGTCTATTATGAATGAAGTTTACTTTGTATATAAAAGTACAAATTATGTATTTGGCAGGAAAAAAAAAAAAAAAAAAAGAAGTACAAATTATGTCAATATAAAAACATTATATATTATTATTATTTTTTTTTACTTTGTATCGTAGTATAAGAGTTCTTTGGAAACCAACTTTATAAATATTAATTATCCAATAAAACTAAAGTAAAACTCAACTAAAATTTATCCAACAAAACCTTATGATATTACTTGCGATATACTTTATATATATTTACAAATGAAATCTACTTTGATTTTATCAAAATTTATGGGGTTTATATTTGATAGAATCATCAATTTCTTTCCTTTACTTTCAGCCTCAACACATTATAAATTTATATATAAATATTTTTTGAAGCTTGATTTTCGTTAGAGGATTCTACAGTTTTGTGTTGGAAAATTTTATAGGAAATTTCACAAGCACAGTAGAAAGCAGAAATTAACAAAGGACTCATAGTAAAGATAATAAGAATTTTATGTGATTCGATTTCTCAATAAACCTACATTCACGATTCATAAAGAATAATTCACTATAATTCTTATAGTTGCACAATACAATTTTTAGACGAACAAAATTATAAACCCTCTCTCACACAACACTTAATAACCCAATACATCCTTTCTCACAGTGAACAAAAATTAAAGAAATGTAAGATAATTTTTAAACGGACAAAAATTATCAAAATCCTCTCACAAATAAAAAAAGCCTTACTTCTTTTCATTCACTCACATACATAAAAAAAAAAAAAAACTCTCTCTCAATTTGATTTATGTATATATGGAGAAGAGGAAGGGAGGGAAACTTTATATAGGCTCCCTCAAATTTGATTTTATCAAAAAGTAGGCACCGATTGGTGCCTACTTTCACCGCCCAACTTATTTTTTTCTTTTTTTAATTTTACACGTATTTTTTTTCTTTTATTTTTAACTACATTTTGATTTATTAAGCATGTGGAGCCCATCATATTGGAGGGATTCACACCACCTAACATTTTGTACTTTCTATAAGTTGTTAGTTGTTTAAATATTTTTATATTTCTATAACTTTATTACAATTATAACTAAAAAAAATTTAAATAATCACCTATTAATTAGGGTTAAGTGGTTTACTATAAATACATACATTCATAGTTCCTCTATGTTATTCTTAGTAATTCATAAATTACTTTCTCTCCTATTTTCAATTAGGTAAGCAACCATAAATTTATATTTATTTAGTGAGATTTCAATTTATATTTATTGTGATGAGTTTAGTAGTTTAGAAATCTTTATTGGGAGCAATTTCTGCTTCTGCACTATAGTTTCCTAATTTTAATAAGATAATCCAATCTCGATCGTATCGGTGGGCAATGTGCTTGAAAATTGAAATAGGATAAAATAAAATAGTGGTATTATTATATATTTTTTTCAAATATATTATACTTCATTGCTCTTATTATTTTATTTTATCTAATCGTATATGTATCAAGTATGTGCTAAATAATGCTTTCCAAACAAGTTACATGGTTCTTTAATTTGCACTATTTAATTATTCTTACTCTTAACTTGAACTTTGAACTTCTTTTCACCTCTCTCAATTGGAGCTAGCTAGGCTAGACTCATCAAATTACAGGAAATCACGGATTACAACTTTATTAAGGAATTAAGTTTGCATGATAAAAAATACAAATGGACAATCAAGGTGCGCGGGTGCTCATAATGAGCTCATTCACTTGAATATGCTATTGATTGATGAACATGTATGATATTCTTCCTCATCATAATAATATGCAATCTTGAATTATAAAAATTAAAATTCTATATATCTATATATCTAAAAATTAATTTTAAAAAAATTAAGATATAGTCTAATGGTAAGTACATATGCGATTTGGACAAAAGATCCATGTTCGAATCTCTTTTCCCATTACTCTAAAAATATAATTTAAAAAAATTAATTATTTTATATGTTAATTAAAATATATATTCGGTTAGTTGTGTAGTATTTTAGCTAAACTCTATCACTTCTACAACTTTACCCTAGCTAATCATGGAACCACTCCTTTCTCATATTATATGATAAGGGATAAAAATATTTAATTTTATTGGGCCCAAAATAGGGTAAATCTATCTAAGAAACCACTCGCTTATGGGTTTGAAATATGCATCCAGTTAACGAACAAACTCTCTCTAGCCTCGAATTTGTCTGGCAAGGTATTAGCTTGCCCTAGGGACTCATCGTCATTGAAACTTGTCCTCATCATCGAAACTCGTCCTCAGAAGGCTTAAATACTAACTAGTTTGGTGACTCTCATATCAAGTTAAGATTCTACCTCTCATCTAAGCTCATTGACTCAACTTGTCTAAAGGTTATTGAGTAGACTGCTGCAAGAGTCGTCTCCTATTGATACATAAGATGAGGCACGTTAGAATTAAGCACGCTCATGGTGGTGCCTAAGGGGCTACCTCCTTGTAATAGTGGCTAAATGCATGCATGGTGCCAGAAATGCCGACACTAGAGAGGTTGCCTGTCCCATCAAGTCATGCTGCTCGATCCTTGCCTTGAGATACTGCCATATGAACATCTACCTTAATCCAACGATGGAATCAAATGAGTATAAAGGAAGAGGTTGATCAGCATTCAAAGGTAGCTAAACTCTATAACTCATCATTCCCTTTCTATCACGAAAAGCTCTCTCTAGAGTTAGAAAGAAACTCAATCTTCTTCCTCAAGGATTCCAATCTCCACATCTTCTAACTTAAGCATCAGAGGGTCTTTAGCTTGGCCTTTTAATGTTGTTTGTTCATCTTGCAGGCCTAAATCCATTAGAAGAAGATTCCAATCCAATATTTTGATCAAGCTCCGATTAAAGTGGAATCGTCTGTGGGAAACGTTTCTTAACTCTTTCTTGGAATCATTATTTCTCTTCTTTCTTTTGAGGATTGCAACACTCGCAATCCTTTCTTTGCTTGTATACCAATTTCTTATTTTCTTGAACTGCAAGAAATATATTCCTTAGCCTGCAAGTTGATCTCTTTGTTTCACTAAATAAACAAAACCATATCCCACTTTGTGTTCCTTTTCCATCTTCTTAGAAAAATGACTTAGACTCATGAAGAAGATCCTTTAATCCTACACCAGATGCCTCCTGGAGAGATTATTCATTGTCTTACTGAGGGGGCCAGAGGAGAGTCCACTTAGCAATAATAAGGTTAAGACGTTGGCGAGCAAAAGGAGAAGGCTTGACAATTCTTAAAGGATAAATTATCCAACTTTGCATGGGCCTTATCACATTTAAAAGGGGTGAATCCAAATGTTATCACCCATAAACTCAATGTTAATCCTCTGTTCAAACCTGTCAAACAGAATAAGTGATACTTTGGGCTAGAGAAACAGGTTGTCATAGAAGAGGAAGTGGACAATTTGTTTGAGGCAGGCTTCATCAGGGAAGTCCAAAGACCTAGTGAACTCTAGGCGAAATTCCGTAAGGAAACTCCCTGCAAGAGGGAGAAAGACCTAGTGAACTTTAGGTGAAAGACTGAGAGGCAACTCCTTGCATAAGAGAGGAAGACCTAGTGAACTCTAGGCGAAATTCTAGGTCGGTTAGGTGAAAGTTCGTGAGACACTAAAGACCTAGTTCAGCTAGGTGAAAGTCCACGAGGAACCAAAGACCTAGTTCGGCTAGGCAAAAGTTCACGAGACACTAAAGACCTAGTAAGGCTAGGTGAAAGTTAGCGAGGCACCAAAAATATAGTAAGGCTAGGCGAAAGTCCGCGAGGAATATTTTTATTATCTAAAGTCCTCTACTAGTGAGGCATATTATCCAAAGACCTCTATACGAGGTAGATTTCTAAAGCATTCTATTAATGAGGCATATCATCTGAAGACCTCTATGCGAAGAACATTATCATTATATAAGTCCACTCTCATCGAGGCACATTATTATTATCTAAGTCCTCTACGTGAGGTAAGTTTTCTCAAGTTCTCTATCAGTAAGGCACATTATCATATAAAACCTCTATTAGCGAGGCACATCATTATCATTAAAGACCTCCCTTAAAGAGGCATATTATATAAAGACCTCTAGGTGAGGTGGATTTCTAAAAACCTCTTAGTGAGGTGGATTTCTAAAGATCTCTATGAGGCATATTATTATTTAAGACCTCTCTCTGCGAGACACATTATTTAAAGACATCTAAGGAAGGAGAATTTTAAAGCTACTAGGAATCTATATCTCCACGTGTTATGGCATCAAAGACTTGAAGCTATTAGGAATCTATAAGTCCTCGTACTGTGGCATCGAAGACTTGAAGCTATTCATAATTGAAGACTCAAAGCTATTTGGATAAAGGAAAGTATCTCAAAACCGAGTCTAAAATAGAATGAAGAAAATTGATGAGATGGTCGATTCAAAGTAAACTAATGTCGGAAAGAAGTGTTTCACACGAGGACAAACATGGTTTCTCCTCGGTGAAACATGAGGGCCTCTGATAAGGGATGAAAATATTTAATCTTATTAGTCCTAAGACAGAGTAAGCCCATCTAAGAAACCACTCGCTTATGGGCTTGGAATATGCATTCGATCAGTGAACGACTCTCTCGAGCCTCGAATTCGTCTGGCAAGGCATTAGATTGCCATCGGGACTCGTCTTCATCCTCGTCATCGAAGCTTGTCCTCGGAAGGCTTAAACACCAACTAGTTCGTCCACTCTCATATTAAGCTAAGATTTTACCTCTCATTTAAACTCATTGACTTGACTTGTCTAAAGGTCATTGAGTATACTGTTGTAAGAGCTATCACTTATTGATACGTAAGGCAAGGCACGCCAAGATTAATCACGCCCATGGCGGTGCCTAGGGAGCTTCCTCCTTGTAATAGCGGTTAAATGTATGTATGCCAAAAAAGCCGACATTGTAGAGGTTGCCTATCCCTTCAATTCAGGCTGCTAAATCCTTGCCTTAAGATACTACCAAATGAACATCTACCTTAATCCAATAGTGGAATAAAGTGAGTATAAAAGAAGAGGCTAATCACCATTCAAAGGTAGATGAACTCTAACACTCTTCATTCCCTTTTTATCACAAAAAGCTCTCTCTAGAGCCAGGAAGAAACTCAATTTTCTTCTTCAATGATTCAAATCTCCACAGCTTCTAACTTAAGCATTAAATGATGTTTGCCAAGCTAAGGATTAGCACTTTAATGCTGTTTTTTCATCTTGCATGACCAAATCCATTCCAAGAAGAGTCCATTCGAAGGAAAAATTACTGATGATGATATGCTAAAGAAAACCATTGTCCTTAGTATGGCAATCCTAGAGAGGGGTGAATATGATTATTAAAAATCTAATGCAAATTCTCACCATATATGCAATATATCCCAATTTCAAATAAATAAACACAAATAAATAGATTGAGATAGAAAATGCTTAGCCAAGTTTTATAGTGGTTTGGAGCTCAAACGCCTCTCCTACGTCTATTTCTCATAAATCAAATCGACTTATGGTTCTACTAAATATACGTGATTGCACCTAAATCCTTTACAAGCTAGTTCTCCGGGATTTCTCCGTTTACAATAGATTTCAAGGGATTTCACCATAATTTCTCAAATACAACTGAGTTCTCGTATCAAAGTCACACAAGACTTTGATACAAGCTAGATTAATTGATTACAATGAAGTTCACTAGCTCACAATGAAGAACACTTAAAGAAATGAAAGAGTTAAACTTTAGTGTTCAAAACATAGTATATTTGAACAAAGAATAGAATGAAAACTTTTTACTCAAAGTAGCACTTAATTTTCACTTGGTTAGAGTTCTAAGCTTTATTTGATTCTTCTAGTACTTATAGGAGTCATAAATATGACTGTTGGACTCATTAAACAAGCAATAATTGCTCCCTCCAACGGCTAGAAATATTTCAAGATCTTACTTGATGCGACATGTTCACAACTGTGACTAGTCCTATAATGCTGATTACACTTCATGGTAACGGTAGTGAAAGCCTGTCACACTTGTGGATATTTCTTCTGTACAAAACCTAGTTCTAGGATATAACGGTAGTGACTTAATGTGTAACGCTCGTTACACTTTGTTCAGGAGCGTGAAGAGGTGTAATGATGGGGAAATTTGCTTCTGCCTGAATCCTTGATTTTAAGTAACGGTTGTTACACTAAGTGTAACACCTGTTACCACTTTAGTCCTTTTAAATTTCATTTGCCTCCAAAATTCATCTTTTAGTCTTCAGACCCTACGGAATTCAAATCATTGTCTATATATGGGTAATGACTGTGAAGTGCTAGGTAACGGTTGTGACTGATCTTTGCCTGAAAAAAACAAAATCCACAAATAGGCAGTAACAAGGGTTGAAAATTCCATGAAACAACATATATACTGAAGGATATAGCAAGTAATTGTATATATATATTATTTTCATAAATATTTCTCAAAGTATTTAGTTTAATTAAACAAAATTTTGGTATCATCAAAATATACATGGGACAACAATCTCCCCTTTTTTGAAGATTACAAAACTATGCTCAATGAAGCAAATAAAAATAAGCTTAACTAAACAAAGTTTATGTAACATCCCACTTTTTGAGATATGATGGTCTTAGGGCATGAGTAAGTCTAAGGCCCCCAAAAACCCATAGAACCTGATTACATTGCGAAACAAGTATAATTCTGGCAGCATACCAGTAGTACATACAACTTTCCGAAGATACGAAACCTGCATGCAAATTACACTTCCAATAATTTTCCTACTTTATATCCCCAACTTCACAGTCTATACAAATCCTCTCAATATTTTTCTCATATAAAATGATTTATTTTCAAGGTCAATCTCACACATCAATAATTGACTACATTTTTATACAAATTAGTTATATTAAATTATCCATTAGCATCATTATATATATTAAATAATTTACACCACTAAATTTGGAAGCTTAGGTACCATAGAGCATCTAGATATTACACTATTTTCACTTACATATGTTCTCTTACCACTAGTTATACAATTATCAAAACGTAATATTTTTTTTTAATATATATCATTTACATTGACTCTTAGCTTCAAGCGGATAATGAAACTTGAGCTACACTGATTAATCATTAGTCCTGTAAAAAAAAATAGGGAGGGGGAGTGAGATAAAATCCCAGTAAATACATACTAAACTAGCATGCACATTGATTAGGTATCAATTAGGTTCGTGTGATTAATAAAGAAATCAAAGTGCTAGGTTCTTAACTAAACAAAGTTTATGTAGCATCCCACTTTTTGGGATATGATGGTTCTAGGGCATGAGTAAGCCTAAAGCTCCCGAAAACCCATAGAACCCAATTACATTGCAAAACAAGTATAATTCTGGCAGCATACCAGTAGTATATACAACTTTCTCAAGATACGAAACCTGCATGCAAATTACACTTCCAATATTTTTCCTACCTTATATCCCCAACTTCACAGTCTATACAAATCCTCCCAATATTGTTCTCATATAAAATAATTTATTTTCAAGGTCAATCTCACACATCAATAATTGACTACATTTTTATACAAATTAGTTATATTAAATTATCCATTAGCATCATTATATATACTAAATAATTTACACCACTAAATTTGAAAACTTATGTACCATGGAACATCTAGATATCACACTATTTTCACTTACATATATTCTCTTACCACTAGTTATACAATTATCAAAATGTAATATATTTTCTTTAATATATATCCTTTACATTGACTCTTAGCTTCAAGCGGATAATGAAACTTGAGTTGCACTGATTAATCATTAGTCCTGTAAAAAAAAAATAGGGAGGGGGAGTGAGATAAAATCCCAGTGAATACACACTAAATTGGCATGTACATTGGTTAGGTATCAATTAGGTTCGTGTGATTAATAAAGAAATCAAAGTGTGATAGAGGTGCAATGATGATTTCACATTAGAGGTACAGCAGAAATTATAATAAATTTCTTTTGAATAAATTCACATATCTCATGTAATGTAGTACTACGAGACCCACAGATTTCATGTTACATATTAAGATACAAGGTTAGCTAGACCTTGTGGCTAGGGCGTTCAAATACTTCCTAGTAAGGTTCAAATTCACTGTACACAGAGTCCGGTGATCCCCTCACCAGAAAAAGGAAATTTCTGTTGTGGCAACATAATTCATCTATATCAATTTGGTACGTCAACATTGTACAATTGGCAAAATTAGGGATTCAATTTAACAATGTTCAACAATTATTGAGTACCATTATTTATTAATGTAATTAGGGTTGGATTTCAATGAATGGTAGATGTGGTTCATCATGGATAATCAAAGAACAATTAAAATCGAGGATACAATGGAAGCAATGTACAAGCAATATGCATAACAACTTAGTATGTACTCACCTTTCCAATTGCTTTCTTTAATAATTTTATATCGTTCAATATTTGGATTCTCTTCCATTTTGAAATTTTCTACTTTAATCTGGTCCTCTAAGCCTTTTACACATAATATGCACATGTATTAGGTTTAAATTCCTATAAACAAATTCATTACAATATAAAAATTAAAGAATCGATTTATTGATTGTAATATAGTCAGTCCCCTTTTTACTTCCATAACTTGAGCTATACCATCCCAATTGTCCTGATTCTAATTAACACATTTATCTCCAACATATCCAAAATTCAACCCATTTTAACTTCTGTAGCTTCTAGGGTGACTTTCCAAACTTTGCCCTGATTCTGTTGCCTAGGTTCTCTGAGCTCTCCATACTGTTTTTAGCGTATCTCAATCTAGAAAACTCCAATTGATGTAATTATTTTTCAGAGTGAAACTATACTCATGGGAGAACAATTTATTAGGACCTTGAGCTAATTCTGTTCCCAAAGCCCTCAAATTTAAGGTTGAATGTCAAAATTTCTATCAGTCGGAGCACCCTGCAACAGCCACTTAGTCTCCCTATATCTCCTAACCTACTTAGATTATTTCTCTAAAATTTTTATAGATGTTAGATGAAATATGAATATTCATTTATTATGTTTTATTCATCTCCAAATTCTCAACCTAGGGTACTCAAATCCAGCCTCCAACTTCTTGAAATCTCAGGGTAGTCTCCAAATAGGCAGTTCTATTATCCCTCCAATATCTCCAAAATTATAAAGAATTGACTTAAACTTACTTCTATAAAAATAAAAAAAAAAACACATCAGGTTACAACTTTTATATTTTTTCCTTTTCCAAATTAGTGCTCCAAGAGGTCCAATTGCCTCTCCCAAATTCCAGCACTACAGTCTGACCTACATGCAAGGCAGTCTCACTTCCATTTTCATAACTCCCAACATGTTGTGAATTAAATCAATAAATTTTCCAGTCATCAAATTCACATTCTAAGATTCAACTTTTATGTTTTTTCTATGATCAAATTCGGGCTCTATCATTCTTCAAATGGAGCCTCAAATTCCAGCAGTTTGGCCTTCTCACCAAATCTAACCCTAGGTCTCCTTCACTACTTCTTCTTCCCAACACCTCTACATCATTTTTCCTCCACTTGAACACTCTTAATCATGCTTCTTTCTTCCATTCAAACTTCAAACAATATTTCCCTCTAATTTTCCCATCATTCCCAAAGCATGAACTCAAATAAAAAGAAAGAAATCTCAATAAAAACTTAAGTTACTTAGAAGTACAAAATACACAATTTTAATACTTGGACTTACCTTGACTATGCTTCCTTCCCTTCTTTCCTTCTCTATCCGACCCCCTCTCTTCATGCTTCCTCTTCTTTCCTTTCTTTTCTTACTTAGCTAGATAATG
>CATKHJ010044898.1:0-17247 GCA_949750685.1 Vernicia montana | reverse complement strand
TTTATGAATTTTACTCATGGTTTATTAATTTTGTTTATTTGAAATAATTGATAGAGTTAAGTAGCTCTCTAAGTGTTTGTTGAAATGTCTGAGTAGAGTTTGTTTGAAATGAGAAGCAAGCTCTATTGCATTATATAGTGGAGATTTGAGGGTTATTAGAATTTTTGATATGTGGGTAGAGAATCTTGAGAATTCAATGATGAAGATGAAATTATCTAAGAAATTAAGTAAACAGTGTTTGGTAAAAGTTTAGGCAAAAGCACATGTATTGTGGTGAATTCACTTGAGAGAGTGCCTAAAGTAGCATTAAATGAGACTCTTGTAGTGAATTTGTGTAGTATGTATGAAATGGCTTATGTTAATCATTCTGATATTAAGTAAACTTTGAGCAATTGTGGTTTTATTTGGCCCATTGCTTGTTTGACAAACTGGAAATTTTTTTGTTTTCTCTTGCTATCGGCGACGATGAGTTCTGTACTAGATTTCCTTCATTTTAAGTTTTTCCTTTTTTCCTTTTTTTTTTTTCCCTTTAAAGCTCTATTTGTTTCCAGTTTTGATTTACTTATTGGACTATAATTTCTGTAGCCATTTTAGCTCAAACATAAAGCTAAAATGGCTACTTTTTTTTATATCGGAGTTTCGATAACCGTCTTTGTGCTTGTTAGTTTTGTTGCTTCATGAAGTCTCTACTTTTTTCTGTTTGAAAAAATTTTCCAGTCAGTACATTTTTTCTACTTGACTCAATTTAAATTTTGTTTGGTGGAAAAGAAAGTGTTTAGTCAATGATAGTCTTCTGTATGTTCTTTATTGCAGGCGGTGGTTTCCTTTTTTTGCCATTGAAGATCTTCTTGAGAGTGGTTCTTCATTAAGCCGTCTCAAAGCACTTCACAAACTTTTATTATAATTTGTGTGTTTGCCATCGCTTCCAGGTAATGTTCCTTTTCTTTTTGTGTTTTGTTTTTTATGATGTTATCTTAAATAGGATATGAATGGACCTGTGGATCTTATGGTACTTTCGATAATCTCGTATCATCTATGACTTTTATTAGTCTAACAAGGCTAAAAATTTCATCTTTTTGAACTAAATGTATTTATAAATTTTCGTTGTTTATTTGTTCAAAAGGCTAATAAAGACATATATTGATTAGTGAAAGACTAGATTACTTGGGTCATTAAAGAATTAATATAATTATAAGTTAAATACAAACAGAAACATCAAAGAATTTCATGGGAGATTCTAGGAAGTGAAAGTGGAAGTGGTCTGTTACTTCTGCAGCAAAAGTTAAAGATGGAGATGATCCCTCTCTCTCTCTCTCTCCCTCTCTATCTATGACTATGGAGGATAGTTAGATGCTCATAGAACTTGGCAAATTGTACAGACTTTTGGTTTTTGGCATATACTATTGCTATTGTAATGCCTTTGTGAACCCCTCTTTTCCTTGAAAAACTTAAGAAAGTTGATATGTCAAATACATTAGATTAGTTTTTAAGCTCCATTTTCTTGAAACTTTCATATTTGCTTTTTAGAAATTTAGAATGTGTCTTCTCCTTTTCTTTAAAACTAAAAGAATCTGTTCTATTTCAATTCAAAGTTGGTTTCTTTCTTGGTTCCTGCTTGGAAGGGAGGAACATTTTTTCCGTGAAAGCACTAGAATTAAAGCGCTTTTTTTTTTCTTCCCTTTTTTAAGATTTATGTTATTAAGAGGAAGAAAACTGCTGGAAATTTAAATTTAACAGTATGTTGGCAAATTTGATTAAAAAAAGTGTGTATATAGGTGTAGAGTTTGGCAGTTTGCTTGCTATGCCATGTGGTGTCCGTTTCTTTTCATTCTCTTTCTTGTTCAGGTTTTGGCAAATGGCAGTGATACATGAAATTTCATTGCTTGCCTTCTTACTTTTTGTTATTATAAATATACTCAACTTGTATATGTATGTATGTATGTATGTATATATATATAGTGATAAATATATGTGTGTGTTTTTAATAATTGATTTTGCAATTCTATCCTCCTAACTTAAGAATAAAAAAAACTTAATAATTAAATTTGCTTCCCATATTTTCATATAACATTTACATTTTATAGTCAATTCAGGGTGGGTCCAAATCCCTCGACTATGACTATTCCCTTCCTTGTATGAATTTGTCAAATTAATACTATGTTTTGAATGCTTATTGTTATCTATGCAATAATCCATCTGCAACGAGGTCCTTTTTTGGTCTCCCACGAGCTAGACTTTTGGACTGGTTGATGAAAGTCATGGGCAACATGTGATAAGATGATGTAGTCATTTGATGCATAACAAATAGTAGTTTTGTTTGATTGTTATTGACTTTGTAATGATATCGATGTGTTAATATTTATAAGGATTCTAATTATTATTGATTAGTTAATGTAGGAAATTTGACAGCCATAACTTTTGGGACTAGTGACTTTGTAATGAACTTTGGTCTATTGTCAATTTCTCGGTTACTTTCTTTCTTTATTATTTATAGTTTGGTTTCGCAATATTTTGCCTGTAAATCAAACATCATTTTATTTGCAATATCAATATTGGATTTGGCATAAACTGAAAAAAATTTTATACAATGAATGGACTTAATGTATAGTTGAATAGATTATTATTTTTATTTCAATAATAGTATGTCACTTTATATAGTAGTTCATGCATATATTAATTCAACCATTGTAGTTCAGTAATTAATATATTATAAAACAAGCATTTAAAACAATTTATGTATCGTATAAATTTGATAATTTCAATTCATATGAAATATTTTGTTTCTATTATATTCCCATTTCATAATAAATAAGATTATTATCTCAATTTATTCAATATAATAAACATTATTTATGTTACTACATCAAGGGTAAAATAGTAATTGTACAAGATTATAACTTTCTTTCCTTCCATATTTTGTTTTCCAAACAAGGGAAAATAAAATTATTTTCTTTTCTTTTCTTCCTTATTTTTCTCTTATCCAAACATGAGGAGGGAAAATATAAAAAGAAAAATAAAATTTATTTTCCCTCCTTATTTTCTTTCCTTTCTAAAAATTTTTCCGAACATAGTGTAAAAGGAAAAGACTCAAGTTAAGCGACCCTACCCAATCCGACCTGAATGAATATATTTTCTCTAAGGTATTAAAACCCGACCCGACGAATTTAATCTAAAACCCGAATATTTGGGTCGGATCAGTCGGGTTACTTGACTTCTTGGACACCTAAAATAATAGCTAGAACAACATTGAGTCTGTTTGGATTTTCCATCCATCTCTGAAACGATTTCCAGAAAACCAAGTCTCTTTGTTTTACTTTTAAGCTATTTGAATCAGATGTCTAACTTTTGAATGGTGGTTCGAGAAAATTGAAGCTATTTTTCTGTTGTGATTTGATTAATGTTTGTTTGGATAATACAAAAATTTTCATTCTTGCAAGTTGGGTAGGAGCCAAATCGTAAATTCTCTGTTATGAGTCGATTTCAATTTGGAGAGCAGGTCCCCTGTGAATATATGTTTTTGGTAAGGTTTTACACTCAGAATTTTACCAATTTGTTCCGTTTTACCATGTTTAATATCAAGCATTAGAGCTCATTGTATTGATAATGGCATATGCTATTTCAGGGCTTTCTTTTCCTTTGTAATTATGTTGAATTTTTGTTACAAGTGAGCATTTTGATATTGAATATCGTCTGAATCTGTATGTTTATGTTTTGGGGATTTTGAATCAAGTCCAATTGATGTTGTGCCAATCTGAGTTTTGATTAAAGTGTGGTATGAACATTGATTCGAGTTTCCTGAATAAAAAGAAAAGAAGCTAAAAGAAATTAGACTAGAGGATCTAAACACTGAATCTAATTGAATTTCGGGTATTGAGAATGGAATCATTGTCAGTTTTTTGAGTTATGTGTAGAAATCAAGTCAATCAAATTGGAAGAGACTGGGGTGGTGTTTTTTCTTTGTGGGGATTAATAGTATCAATCTGATTTTAGACCACTAAAAGTTTCTAGATATTCTCACGTGAACTTGGTTTGAATTTATTGTTACACAATGAGCTAAGTTCTAAAACTCTGGTTCACCGTTTATAGTAGAATCCTTGAGTAGTTTGTGTTATCAAGAGCTGAAATCTGGTTTTCTCAATATCCATATTAATGAAATGTGCAATGTACATTAAGACGCAAAGTGGTCCTAGAGCCCAGGAACAATGTGCCGGTGCATGCCTAATAGATGCAAAGTGCGAAAGACATAAATTTTAGTTATATAAGACTACTTATATTCATACATCAACTGTATAGAATCTTAGCACCAATTTTTTTTTTTTTTTTTTTTTTTTTTTTTTTTTTCTAATCCATAATAATAATAGAACTTTTCATATTCATTGAATTCAAATATAAAACCTATTGGTTCATGCCAATTGTGAGAAATTGAACTTTTTATGATATGCTTGTGTTGCTATAACAATGAGATATGCAAGGTTGAATTTGTATCAGATTTGATGGTTATTTGAAATCATGAATACAGAGTTTGACTGTTTGAGGATGAAAGTTGTGTGTTTACTTGAGTTAATTGCATTTCAGATGAAAGAAATCGGAATAAAGTTTTTCTTTAATATTTACTCACTTTTTTTTTTTTTTTTTTTTAAAATCTGCACTGTTGATGTAAGGTTGGATATTGGTTTATGGTATTGTAATATATCCAATTAAACTGAAAGCACAAAAAATAAAAGAACAAAGATAAGGACTAGATAGATGTCCCAGCATTTTCAATTGAGAATAACCATAAAGAAAAAGGAAGAGAATTCTATGGAAATAGAAAGGAAAAAAAAGAAGGGATGGAGAAAGTGCTCCATATAAGGTTTCCACAGTCCCCTCTTACTAGTCTCCTCTCTCTCAATCTCTTCATTTTCCTCTATTCTTCAATTAGGGTCATCTCACATCTGCTTTTCCTTTTTTTCTTTTTTTTTTTTCCCAACTCTCCTTTCTCTCTCTTCTTTTCTCATTATTATTATTTCCAACTGAATACTACCAAGTCTAGAATATTACTTACCCTCATTCATAAAGAGTTGGACACTAACATTATTTTTGTTTCAAATATGGATTCCAATTATTTGTCTTCTCTATCTTTTTTAGTCCTTGCCTTTCTATGGAATAAAGACTTTAGTAATTCTAGTAATAATTCCGTAAGAGATCCTACGTGGAACACTTGCTTCTTCAATCTAAAAGAAGAGAGTATTTACTATACACCAGTTGGTAACTTGGCTTAGGATTGTAGGATGTGAATTTTGAATTTTCCAGTAAATTTTATTTCTTTGGTGTCAACCTCTCAAAGGTGCAAACATGGCACCTACGCTTCAAGACCCTTTTGTGCCTGTGTGCCTTGCTCGTTAATAAGTTGCTTGGCAATTCAGAAAATCCACCCTAACTGCAGTACTCCGTCCTCTACCAACCCCCCCTTCTTTCTTCTCTCCCCAGCTTAATATATACTTTTTAGATCTGGCTAGTAGTGATTTTAATTTTATTTATGGTCTCCAATTTTTATTTTCAAGTGATGAGAAAGAGAAGGTGAAGATTAAGCTAACTATGAAGGGCAAGATTCAACAATCTATCTCCTTCCGGTCAAACAAGAGAGGTGACCGGAGTGATCAAACATTATACTCTAAAGGTAAAGAACACCATTCTACTTCATCTTTTTTCTTTTTTAATTTTGATTTTGTTTTTGGGGTTTAGGGTTGATGTTGGGTGTGAGTTTGCTTACAGAAGCTGGTTCTAATTGTTGTGCTGGTGAGGCAGATGGGAAGCTGCCCAGTGATTATCCAATTAAAATAATTTGGAAGAGGGGGTTTATACGGTTGGTTTTTGTAGCTGGCATTCTGTGGATGTTGCTCATTCTTCTTGTACTATTATTTCATGTTTGGTCTTGCCAATCTTCTTATGAATTCTTTTCAGGTAATTTTCTAAATATGTGAACCCTGCATTCTTTCTTTCCTTGTCTATTTATTTATTTATTTATTTTTAGTTTGAATGACCCCCATGTATTTTTTTTTTATATTGGTTTTCCATGAAGTTGAATAGCTCAATCTTTGCTCATTTCTCTGGATATATTATGTACTTGACTTAGAAGAGCTGGCAAATCTGTGGTTTATAAAAGTCAATTTCACTTGATTCTGCTAAATTATATTAGCAGCCAAACAGGGAGTTTTTAGCTAACATGCACTCATACAAATACACACACATACATGTGCGCAGACATACGCGTGCAGCACACAAATTAAGCCTCAATGTAAATTTTTCTTGTTGCTTCTTACTTTTTTTTTTCCATACCCAATTTTTCAAGCTGTTATGCTATTACTTCTGTTGGAAGCATAATTAAGAAAGATGAACTTACAGGGAATGACCATCCTATGCAGATACAACACTGAATTAATCTTTTAGACTCTAGATACATCTAATGATATTTGAAAGTGGAGCAATTAATTGAGATGGTTGTTAATTAATCAGAGATGGATGCGTATTTATTGAAGGTGTAGACATGATCGAGCTCTTGCTCTTTTTTTTTTTTCCCCTTTAAGAGTCTTAGAGCATATTGGATTTGATGAAACTAACTGGACAGCATTAAAAATATTTTGTGGAATCAGTGAGAGCTGCCAAATTGTCATGGAAAACTGTAACAATTTAAAATACAGTAATTGGATTTGATATTGGAAGATGTTTAAAGTGGTGTTTGGGAAATGAGAGCAAAGTTGTCCCGCTACTGTGATACTTTGTTTGGGAATTTTATAGAAACTTTGGAATCGCTTGCGATATCTTCATTTACTTGCTAATTGTTAATTCACGGTACATATGTTTGGTAAAAATGGCTAATTGTTTATAGAAACTTTGGAATCGCTTGCAATATCTTCATTTACTTGCTAATTGTTAATTCATGGTACATATGTTTGGTAAAAATGGCTGTAGAATTCAAATTTCTTTATTAAATTGCCGATATTCAATTTCGGTGGGTTAACATTATGGAATCTATATGACATGCAGCTATTTGTAACAAAGAAAGCAAGGTGTATATCATTTTAAACGCATGGGGATTTGTAGCACCGCAACACCGTAAGACTGGCAACACTTCTTCTTTGAAGTGTTCATCTCTATATAGCTGTAATAAGTGATACTAGCTTTGTTACTATCTTTTAGGTTGTCCAATCCCCGTTGCCAATAATCCTGACAAAATAGTTATTCCGGAGGGAAGAACTCCTGATGAAATTGTAAAAGATCTGTGCTATATTATGGAGGATGAGCCTGGGAAGAATGGATCTCAGTCATCCCCATTATTTGGAGGACATCAAAGCTGGTTGCAAAGAAATGAGAGTTTCAAATTAAATTCTTCCATGAAGGTAAACCTAAATACACAAAGTTCAACTAATTTTATATTAGTCTTGGCTCCTTAAAAACATTATCATTCTCATCCCATGGCATGTATCACCAATAAAAAGCAAATGTTAATGGAGAGAACTGGGTTTTTGCTATTTAATATATTTCTCATTAAGGAAGTTTAAATCTTGTGACTTCTCCTTACCTCATAAATTTAACTAAGTTTCTTATTGTTTATCATCATGCATTCTGCCTTTCAGGTCCACTGTGGATTTATGCGTAATGGTGGTGCTGAAATGGAACTCATGGACATCAAATATGTCAAGAAGTGTAGGTTTGTGGTTGCATCTGGAATTTTTGATGGATATGATGTACCTCATCAACCTTCAAATATAAGCGAACGTTCTAAGAAACTGTTCTGTTTTCTTATGGTGGTGGATGAGTTATCTCTTGCTTTCATAAAACAAAATGATACTGTAAGGGAGGACAATAATGGGGGTCGATGGGTTGGCATCTGGCGACTTATTCTGCTGAAGCGTCCACCTTATGATGAGCCTAGAAGGAATGGCAAAGTTCCCAAGATTTTAACCCACAGGTTATTTCCAGAAGCGCAATACAGCATTTGGATTGATGGTAAAATGGAGTTGATAGTTGATCCATTATTAATTCTTGAAAGGTACTACCTCATGATTAAATTGTTGTATATTATTTATTTTAGTATATTATTTTTGAGAAAAATAGCTGAGAACAAAGTAAAAGTATATTATGTTGTCTAAGGCTTCATGTAATGTAAGTGATAATCTTGTAGGGCTTAGTTATTGGAGAATAAGGCAAACTTAAAGAAGTAAAGGCATGTTCCTCATGCTGTGTGTTCAATGGTTATTCTGGATTTATTTCCCATTGGCATGATTCTCAACTGAATGACGGTCAAAATAAAACATATGTTACATTTTTGATAACCTGTTCAAGATAGTATATTACCGATTAGGTGTTACCTATTAAGGTTATGTTATTGCATGCCTGTTTATGATACAAAAGAGAAACAAACTAGATAACATGAACTATCTTTGATTTGTAGATTCTTATGGCGTGGGAAGAATACATTTGCCATTGCTCAGCACAAACATCATCTCAGTATATACGAGGAGGCAGATGCAAACAAGCGGAGGAAACGATATGCCCGACCCCTCATTGATCTCCATATGAAAATATACCGTTATGAGGGAATGGAGCCATGGAGTTTGAAGAAAAGTGTCGTCAGTGGTAAGGAGAGACTGAATATTTTTATTCCTATTTTATCACATGTGAGCATGGGTGGTGCTTGTGAGAAACCTACTTTACCATGTAAGCACACAAGTACACAGTAGACACTCTTGGTAATTAAATGATTTTGAGATGAGAAAAGGGAAACAACAATCTTCTCTAAGAGTAGGCGTTTGGAATCGAATTTCTTTTTCATTATATGTTGCATCAAAAACACAAAGTTCGATTGCTAGTTTGATTGCAAATTGCAATTAAAGATCTTATTTTGTCATTGACAAAAGTGAAGTTAGGAATTGTGACATTGGCCGGGGGTTTACTTGTAACTTGCTTTTGAAAGAATAAAATTATCATTCCTTGGGGTTGAAATAATCATGAAGGGGAGAAAAGAAAAAGTTAGTATGGAAGTGTGTTATAAAGTTGTCAAAGGTGTGCCAAGGCACCATGAAATCCAGGACCTAGATTGCACTATGTGGGTGGTATCAGGTTAGGATTTGTCCTGAAGGAATGCACCAAGGTGCAGTGCTTAGGGACATAAGCATCAGCGTTATGGCCCCTTGTGATTTTTTATTTAATTCTTAACTTGTTGATTTCCTGTATCATATGATATGCTTATTTACCTTTCTGATTTCAATTTAACCATAGGTGGCATTGTGCCAATAAATACATACAGCTATATGGAATCAATTCTTAGGTGAATATGCAATATTTGCTTTGCTTGATTGTCTGGTCAACAATAAAAATAAGTGCTTCTAGTTCCAGGTTCTGGGCTTCTCTGTTACAAATTATAGATGAGAGAATGAATAATTTGGAAGAGACAGATGAATAGGTAAAAAGATATTGAGGGGCTAAGCGCTAGTGTCAAACCACACTTACTGGCGGTCACAATTTTCTTTGTTCTCTTATTTGCACTTGGCTTTTGTTCTTTGTTGTATTGATATAGCTTGAGGGTAGAATTTGGAGTTTGCTTTTACGACCACAGGCAAAAGTGTTTTCTTTGCATTCTAGTTTGCACTTGATTGACCATGAACTAGTCCTTGGTAGTAGTACTGATGTTTTTTTATGAATTTCAAGAAGTTTTTAGATTATTATTAATGTCTTGCAAATTGGAAAATCATAAAAGTATGTACTATGTACACATTTTAATGAATGCCTTGTAGTCCTCAAAGTGCATGCCTAGGTCCTATGCACCGTGTATTGTGTGCCTTGAAGCTTTGAAAACTATGAATTGTTATCTGATTGGGGTTTTGTCATGCAAAAAATGTTGAATGAATTAATGTCAAGGAATATAATGCATTATTCTTTATGAAACGATCTACTTTGCAGTGATATTCATGAAGGTGGTGTATGATGATAATCATAATGATAGTTATTTTATTCCATACAATATTGACTTGAGTTCATTTAATGTTAGATGTACCGGAGGGAGCTGTTATCATACGGGAGCATACAGCATTGAATAACTTGTTTAGCTGCTTGTGGTTCAACGAGGTCAATCTCTTCACTCCAAGAGACCAATTGAGTTTTGGCTATGTTGCGAACAGATTACAAGGTGCATTCAAGTTCTTTATGTTTCCAAATTGTGAGTATAACTCACTGTTTGTGTTGCATCCGCACACTAGAGAGCATTCTTCAAAGGTTGAGTGGGTGAAAAGGTTAAGTGAGTTTAAAGGGAGCGGTAGCAGCATGAAAGAGAGTAGAGGTGGATTAGGACTGTGGACTCCTTATCCTGGAAACCTTGACTCAGTTGCCTTGCCACCAGTTGTAAGAACATCTAAAGCAGGCTGAGCAATATAAATACATTTTGCCTATGAATTGTGAACTTTGAAAGGATTACTCAATAACTTATTGTTTTATCCCTTTTTGATTAGTGGAAGAACATTCCACTAATCAAATAACCTATGTTGTAGAGGAGAATATAACAATTTGATATTGGGATAATTACACCCATCATTTTCAATTTCGAGGTTATTTCAAAGCGGTGAAGCTATTTCCACAACCAAATTTATTAAATTCAGTCTTATTAATTACTTTTACTTATTTAAGCACTCCCACTTTCAACCTTTAGCCATGACCATAATTATTGGTTTAAGCTTTTGGCCAAATTGTTTTTTATTTACTTCATTTTCATGATTTTCTCTTTCAGCATTTGAACTTGTTTACTGAGTTTCTAGAGATTTTTTACCCTTTTCTGCAATCAAATCTTAGGTGGGTTAGATGTGGAGTTCAAGTGTAAACTTCTCACTTCTCAATTTGAAATTTTTATTATGGTTAAGTTGTAGTTGCAAAGGCAGATTTAAATTAACTTGGAGGAAATGAATATAGTATGATTTAGAGGCATTATAATTATTAGAATACGTTGCTTAAAATCGTTTAGAGTGAAAATAAATAATTCATATAATTGAGTCTAATTAATTTTGGGATTAAAATTAAGTTGCAGTTGGTTTTTTTCATTTTTTCCAAAAAAAATTATTTTGTCAAATAATTGAAATTTTATATATTTTGTATCCTACAATGGATAATTTGTTTGTGTTTGACGGATGGTTGATTGAATTGGAATAGCATGTGCATTGAAGTTAAAGGTTGGGTTTTGAAATTTACTTGTATATATTTTGGAATTGAAGAAAGTTTGATCATAAGGAAATTTATGGCTTTGTTTCATAGAAGAATATTTTTAGTTATTGTTTTCTAATGTTTAAGACTCAGGAAAATTAGTTAACAAAAATATTTTGCCCGTAAAAAATTAAATTATTTTTAAATAAAATAACTTTTAATTTTCAAAAGAGAAAAATATTTTGATTCAAAAAAAAAAAAAAAAAGAGAAAAATATTTTTTATTTTTGACAAACTTATTAAGAGTAAAAACTCTCTAAATAAATATATTAAGTTTATTAACACATCATTGATCACTGCTGGCATTTGGGTGGTAATTTTTGACACAGATCCGAATAAACGATACGATACGACACGTAATTAAATGGGTTTGGAATAAATAGATTCGGGTTATAAATGGATCAACTCGTTTATGACTTGAAAAAAACAAAGTTTAAATGGATTGACCCTCTTAACCCGTGAGTGACATGATTAAATACGTTTATTTAAACGGGTTAATAGGTTAATAAGTAATACACGATACGAATAAACACATCTAAACTCATTTATTCTCTCTTTCTATATATATATATATATATATATATATATATATATATGAAAGTATTTTGTCACTTACAAAGGTCCAATTATACCTTAAAATAATGATTCAAATTTGAGTCATTTTATATTTAAAAAATATATTTTTGAAATTTAAATAATTAATTTTTTATTCAAAAAATATTTTTTAAAATTTAATTTATTAAATGGGTTACATGGATCAACCCGTATAACCTAGTTAATAAACGTGTTCGTGTTTGAGTTTGATGTTTTGACATGATTAGTTAAACAGGTCGTGTTCGTATTAACCATTTTTATGTTATATACGTGTCTCGACACGACACAATTATACACAATACAAATTGCCAGCCCTAGCTGGCATTTGACCTTCTTTTTTTTTTCTTTGGTTTTACAATAGTCAATAATAAATAAAATAAAAATTTTTGAGTTTAACAATTATGGGATAAGGTGCAAATATATTTTTGATGTTTATCATAAAATGCAAATCGATCCTTTATATTTTTCAAAATGTAAATATACACCACATGTCTCCAAAACCATTATCATGTTCCAGCTATTAACATATCTCAGTTTATGGGGCCTCTTTGAGTCCTACGTGGACATGAAATGAGCAGATGGTGCATTAATTCCCCCAAATTAACTCATCTTCAACTAACCCTAAATCAATTATGTTTAGTATCTGAAAATTTCTCTCTCCCTTCTCTCACAAAACTATATTTGAATACTTTTCTCTCTTTCGCTCTTTGAGAACAGCTAGGGCTAAGAATCCCAAGGCAAAATTGTTGTTTTCAGAGATTGAAAGGTTGCATCTATGAGCGTTTGGTTTGTGACTATAAGGTCATTTCCAACCCATAACACCAAAATACAGTAACTTTTACACTAAAATAGTGTAACTACAATAAATTCATCTCCAACCATCAACTCCATTTCTAACCAAAAAAAAAAAAAAAAAAATCCATGTATATTCTCTTTATCTCTCATTTTATATTCTTTTTTATTACTTTTACACTATTTTGTTATTTCACAAATTATACTCAAATCTAATTTTTTTTTTTTTACATATTCATCCAATAAAAATCTATTTTGTTATTTAGTAATATTACAAAAAATAAAAAATTTAATTTAATTTTATAAATTATAAAAGACCGATTTATTATTTATATATTAAGTAAAATAAAAATTGTATTTAAAAAAAAACACATACAAAACAAATATTACATTGAATAGTTAATAATAATAACAATTAGGTTTTCTTTTGTAATTTAAAAAAATAAAAACAAAAAGCAAATGGCTTTGCAACAGTGCCACGCCAAATTTGGTGTGGCACTGTTGCACCACACCAATTGTGTGGTTTTTGACATTGTGTTGAAGCAACTCCAGCGCCAAAAATGGTCAACCCACGCCATAATTGGCATGGGTTAGAGATGCCCTAAGAGTGATGAAATTTATCTCACTCGCAAAATACTCATTTATTTGATTCACTTAAAATCCCCAATTTTGTCTAGCGATTTTGAAGAATTTGAGGAATTGAAATATAATAGTTCTGTTTTGTGTTCTTTCTTTTTGCAACTATGGATTCAACAATGAAAATTGGTTCATCGATTGTTTTGCTCATTTATTCTTATTCTTCGTTAATTAATCAACACAACAACCACGTTTATAATTAAGATTAGTCTACTTCCGTCTCTCCTTCTTCTTTTCTCTTTAGTTCTCCCTTAAATTTTATTTCTTGAACCACCATCAATCTTCTCTTTTGATCGGCGATAGTTCCAATATTTTATGTTAGATTTTATATGGATAGTCTCATCCTTATTGTTGTTGCCACATCCACCACCAGCTCCACTCATTTGTCCTCTACTTACGCGTCCTCCTCTATCGTTGCTCAACGCTTCTTTTGCTCGATCTCGTCTCCCCATCTCTATTTTCACCATATGCTTGTGGGTGGATTTGTGCTTACTGCTATTAGGGTGATACTTTTCATTTTATTATTTTGTATTAGATTGTATTTTATTTATTTATTTTTTTTATGTTATTTTGTCTTCTCTTATTGGAAGTTTTGTTTATGTCTTCCATTATTGGAAGTTATTTTTTTTGTTATGAGTTTGGTGATATATTTGTGCACTGTTGCGTTTCAGATGCTCGCAAAGAGGACAATGGTTTGTCAAATTTTTTCACTATTACAGTTACAATTTTTCAAACCAACTATATGGCAGTTGGATGTTCTGTTGAACATTTGCAATCTGTGAATCAGTTTGCTCTTGTTAGGTAGTTAATTTTATGTCAGGTCATTTTCTATTGAAATTTGTATTCAGCCATTGATTATTAATGAAATTTAAATTTATTTCAAAAAAAAAAAAAATCAACACAACTAAAATAAGGTTGGTTATGGTTTTCGATTCAGTGGAAGTTGGCGCATGAGAAAATTTTGTGCCATCACTCCAATTTATTTTAGTTCATCCAATTTATCCAACCTTGGCATCCGTACGTGCCTCCAACCTATTCCCGTCTCATCCTTTCGCCAGTGACAACCAAAGCAAGAGAGGTTTGACTATAGTCACACGTGCAGGTCTCAGGAAGAGTAGTTACGTATTCACATTCGTGTTCCCTATGTCTCTCTTCATTGCCACCATTTCACCTCCATTAAAATTGCTGATATGCTTGATAGAGACTATCTTGAAGAGGTTTTGTATTTCAACATTATCTCTTCTACAGTTGTTTTCAATTTTCAAGCGGGTGGTTGTGGTATGGTGTTTTCGAAAATTGGGATTCATTGCTTTTTTATCGTTTGGTGTTTATCTGGGTTAGTTTTGATTTTTGGGTGTTATCAAATATATTATAGAGAAAACAAGAGAGAAAATTGAGAATTTGTTATTGATATTGTGTATTTTGCAAGAGTTACAATAGGGCTATTTATACAAGAGGTTTTGAGTAAAATAATAAATACAACTAACACCTATATTTGCTATCTAACTCAATAAATACAACTAACAACTAATATCTACTAACCAATGACTATATACAATTAACACCCCCCTCAAACTCAAGGTGGCAAAGAGGACAGCTTGAGTTTGTTTCGCAAATCTTGAAATCATGTTGGAAGATGCAATTTTATAAATATATCAGCTACTTGATTTGTAGAGGTGACAGAGTGCAATTGAAGAGTATTGCAACGGAGATGGTGACGAATAAAGTGACAATCAATTTCTATGTGCTTTGTGCGTTCATGAAAGACATCATTGCAAGCAATTTGAATGCTACTGCGGTTGTCACAGTGAAGGACTGTAGCTGCAGGTTGTTTAACTCCCATGTCATTAAGAAGCCATCAAAGCCATATAAGTTCAGAACTGGCATCAGCTAAGGCACGATATTCTGCTTCTGTACTAGAACGAGCAACAACCAATTGTTTCTTGCTGTACTAAGAAATAAGAAATGTTCTAAGATAAAAACAATAACCTATCACTGATGTCTGTCTGTAGGATCACCTGCCCAATCAGCCTCAGAATAACCTGATAAGTGTAAGGAGGATGTGGACGAAAAATGCAGGCCTTGAGATAATGTGCCTTTTACGTAACGGAGTATTCGAAGAATAGCAGCAAAATGAATGGATCTAGGAGCAGACATGAACTAACTGACAACATGAACAGCATAAGCAATGTCTGGTCGAGTGACTGTGAGATAAATCAGATTTCCAACCAGTTGTCTATATAATGTAGGATTTGCTACAGGAGAGCCATCAGTTGCATTGAGATGAACATTATATTCAACTGGTGTGGAAACAATTTTATTGTCGGTAATTCATGAGCGAGAAAGTAAATCTGAAGCATATTTTGTCTGAGTGAGATTGTAGCCAGAGGAATCACATGAGATTTCAAGCCTAAGAAAGTAACTGAGAGATCCGAGATCTTTCATCTCAAATTGATGGTGGAGAAGTAATTTGAGATCAGATATGCCTTTTTCATCATCACCTATAATAATTATGTCATCAACATAGAGCAATAAGAGAGTTATGCCTTGGGTTGTCTGTCTATGAATAAAGCAGAGTCATGAGGACTAGACTGAAAATCAAATTTGGCCATTGTAGAACTAAATTTGGCAAACTAGGCACGTGGAGCTTGTTTGAGACCATATAGTGCACGGTTGAGGCGACATACTTTCTGGGAAGAGGAATATCCTGGTGGAGGGTGCATGTAGACTTCTTCCAACAAATCTCCATTAAGAAAAGCATTTTTGACATCCATCTGACTAAGTGGCCATTGTTTGACAGCAGAAACAACTAAAAGACAGCGGACCGTGGTTAATCGTGCAACTAGGGCAAAGGTTTCTTCATAGTCAATGCCATATTCCTGTGTATAGCCTTTAGCAACCAAACGAGCTTTATATCGCTCAACTAATCCATCTGAACGAGTTTTGATTTTGTAAATCCAGTTATAGCCAACTGGAGTTTTTCCTGCAAGAAGATCAACTAAGTCCCAAGTATTAGTTTTCTCAAGAGCTTGAATTTCATCTGCCATTGCTTGTTGCCAGAGAGGATTAGAACTAGCCTCACGATAATTGCGAGGCTCATACAAAGAAAGAAAACTAGAGTAACAATGATAATCATTAAAACGGATTGGTTTTTGAGGTACCCGAGTAGACTGACGATGTTCCTCAACTGGTGGAGGAATAGAGGAAGAAGTGACAGGTGCAAGATTAATTATAGCAGGTACATTCTCCTCAGGAGAGACCGGTTCCGGGGTAGGAAAATCAGGTGGTGCTGTTGAAACTGTAGAAACATTTGTATCACTAAACGGAAAGAACTCAATAGATGGATTAGTAAATATACGATTTGTACTGGAGTCATGAAATTTTGAGAGACTAGAAAACATAGTATTTTCCCAGAAGACAACATGACGAGAGATACGTAATCTGTTGGAAATGGGATCCCAACATCGATATCCTTAATGTTCAATTCCATATCCAAGAAAACAACAGAGACGGGCACGAGGTACTAGTGTGGTGTATTCATGAGGTTGGAGTAAAACAAAACAAGCACATCCAAAGACTTTTAGAAAGTTATAGTCAGGAGACATACCATAGAGTCGCTCAAAGGGAGAGACATTATTGAGAACTGGAGTGGGAAGACGATTAATAGTATATACAGTAGTTAAGGCTGCTTCTTCCCAAAAATTTTCAGGACAACCAAATGATAAAAGGAGAGCTCTAACAGAGTCTAAGATGTGACGATGTTTGTGTTCGACTCGACCATTTTGTTGAGAGGTATGAGGACAATATCTTTGAACTAAAGTTCCCTGATCATGAAGGAACTGTAGAAGACTGGACTTTTTGTATTCCATAGCATTATCAGTCCGAAAGATTTTAATTGGACAGAAAACTGTGTTTGGACCATCTTTGCAAACTAGATATAGATTTGGAGAAGTTTGGATCTATTCTTCATACAAAAGAGCCAAGTAAAACGTGAGTG
>CATKHJ010044738.1:0-18956 GCA_949750685.1 Vernicia montana | reverse complement strand
TATATATATATATATATATATTTGCACTAAAAATTTTCATAATAGCCTACAATAATATAAAATAGAAATATTGTTGAAATAGTACTTAATAAATATAACATATTAATTGTTAAAAAACATGAATTTTAATAAAACTTATATAATTTTATTTTTTATTATTGTAAGAATAGTATATCAAATATCTATTTGTTCAAATATTTCATTAACCAAAAATATTAATGCTTTTTTTTTTTTTATTATTTCTTGTAATATTTCACTAGTGGCTTCCACTTTGCACGAGTTTTAATTATTTTTTAATTCAAATTATATTTTTTAAAAAGACATTATATATATTGATTTGTATGATTTTTAATGGAGATCTATAGAAATATAATGACATGAAAAAAACAATATAGATGAGGTGGCTTCATATAAATTTAATTTTTGATGAGGTAACTTTATGTAAAATTAACTTTAGAGAGAGTTACTTAATACATGGTAAAAAAATTTCTAAATAACTCTTAAACTCATCCACCGTTTAAGATGAGAAAGTACTTTTCTATGCATATGGAAAGTAAGGATAAGGTCCACATAATTCGAAATTTAACTTTTTAAAAAATATAACATTTTGTACTAATAAAATATCAAAATCTTACATTTCGAGTCACTTATTCATAAGATTTTGGCAAGCAAATGCCCTTAATATATTGAAACAAGTGATATGTTATATAATTCAAACTCCATAGTTAAATACTTAAATATATATGACTTGATGCTTGTTTGGACAAGTAATTTGTTTCCTAACCACTATACCTGCTCATTTTGCAAGTTGAGTTAGGTTCCAGTCGAGCCTAATTGAGTTTTTTTTTTTAGGTTAAAGTTTGGTTCGACTCGATCAATCACATTTAAATTTGTGCCCAACCTAAAATCTTATTAAAAATTGAAATATCAAACTCGATCGAATCTTATTCATAATCCTATAATTTTTTAAGGAAAAATATTTAAATATGAAAACTAAGATAATATAACTAATATTAGAGTCCATTGGTGGCAATAACCCATCATCCACCAATTCCTCAAAGATGCTAGACAAAGATTTGTCTAAAGGAGAAAAGTCCCTTTCCAAGGTACTTTGGCTTGCTTTGAATGGATGAGTCTTGGGTTCTTCTTCTTCTTCATGATCATACGAGTCAGTTTTGAATGAATGAGGCTCAAATTCTTCTTCCTCATGATCAAACAAGTCAGTTCCTTCCCAAAATGTATTTCTTTTACTTTGCTCATAGTCATATTCTTCCGGTTGCAAGCTCATTTCATACAAATCCTTAAAGGTTTTTAAAGGGATTTGTGACAATTTTTAATACAACGAAGGCAAAGTCCCTTTGATTATCATTCAAATTTTCTCCTTTTCTAATGGCCTATATGATATCTTAGCAGCTTTCTCCCTCTATCTTATTAAGAAGTCAGAGAAGGATTCATCTTGTTTATGCCTCGTGGTCTTTAAATCACGAAGAGTAATACTTAGTAGAGTGTTTGTATGCATAGTCTTTTACAAACTTCTTGGAAATGTGATCCTAATTCATTTTCAATGTCTTGTCCAGCTTGTAATGCCATTTGGCTGCTTTCTCAGTAAGTGATAGAATAAACAAACTAGCACATTGTGTATTGGTTAGACTTGCAGCAGTCATGATGGTGACATATTGGCTTAGGTGGACCTTTGGATCTCCCATCCCATCAAACTTCATCAAATTGGGCATTTTGAAAATGAGAAGCAATGCATTTTTCTAGTAAGAGCAAACTCATCAAAGTCCACTATGTCTTCCACACCTTTGCCTTTGAGCAACTTTTTAATACGACCTATTTATTTTTCCATTGCTTGCATTTTATCATCTTCCTTCTGTTTTTTGCTAGCCAAGTTTTCTTCCTCATCGGGAAAATCATCTTTTTCATCATTAAGATATATAATAACTTGTTTATCTTTGTCAACCTTAGCAGTAGGTGGAGTAGCTTGGGAAGTTCCAATCCCTTGTGAATGCTCAACAATACTTGTTGGACTTATTCTCGAATCAAACCTGGAAGTCAAGTGGTGACAAACTTCTCCATCATTGCTTCTAAGTTCTTTAGGTTATCATTCAATTCAGAGTTTCGTGGGTCTGCCATTGCTTTGATTGCTAAACTCAAATGGGAACTAAGATGGCTGTCAAAACAAATGGGTTAATACATGATGCATGTATGCAATGATGTAAAATTCTAATGCAACCATCTCCTCTTGTCATTCTTTGAATTCTTTAGCCCAAAGTGTATTCTTGAATCATGATTAAAGATGAACTTTTTTAGTGTTTGGACCTTTGTAGCTTGCAATGGACACTTGTTATTTCCTCTCATTACCCTTAACTTTTGCCTTAGATTATTGAAATGCTAGCAGGGTTTCCTTTTTCCTTTTTCTTTTTAACTTTTCTTTTCTTCCTTTATTATTATGATTCTCCTTTTTATTTTTTATTTCTTTTTCTTTTATCTCACAACTTACTTCAAGTATCAAAATAATGGATAGGCGAAACAACTACTTTATTTTATTACTTGAAAAAGCGAAAAATTTTATATAACATTACATGAATGTCATTAACTTTAATAAGTGCAAGCTAACTTGGTTAAAGTCTTCATTCTTCAAACTTCATAGTTGAGGTGGAGAGATTCCCTTCAATAATGAGGTCTTGGATTTCATACCTTAGACAAGTGCAATTGTTGGTGTCATGCCCAACAGTTTGATGAAAATTACAGTAAGCATTGAGATTGAACCTTGGTAGTGTGAACCTTTAATTTTGCACCCTTGGCATGTGGTTGGACCTAAAAAATCTTTGACGAAAATGAGGCGATGAACCAGAAGAAAAACGGACGAAAACGGGCCCAAAAAATGAAAGCGGCAATGTGGTTGTCGTAGGTGGCTCCTACGGTACCGCAAAGCCAATGTGCGACAATCGAAGTGCTGCCGCAGACGACCTTTGCGGTACCGCAGAGCCCTTGTGCGGCAACGCATCCCAAATTCACAAATCCCACATTGGAAAATATGTAGAATTATTCCTAACCCCTTCCACTATATATTCAGACTCCTAACTCAGTTTTTTGAGAACCTGGACTTGCTTGATCAACCTGTGATCTCAAAGCAAGCCTAAAATATTATTTTTGCTTGGTCCACCAAGGAACAAACTCTTTAGTTTTAATTTTTATTTTTATTTTTGCTTTGCTATTGCTTCTTGCTTTATAAAGCAAATTGGATTGTGACTTCTCAAGCTGACCCATCAAGTTAAAAGCTTCTCGCCGTACTAGGCAAGTTCCCCTCCGTCCGAGGAAAATCCACCACTAACCGAGACAAGTTTCCTCCATCTCAAAGCCACACGAGCGCAAGGTTAATATCTTTTCCTTTTCCTTTTCCTTATTTATTTTTCCCTCCTTGGGATTATCTTCTTCCCTTTGGACTCCTTGCCTAATTCTTTTCTCTTCTACTCCCGACTCTCTTAATTGATTCACTTAGGTTAGTTAATTAAAATCTGAAATAATTAATTCAACCTGGTAATCAATTCAATCAATCAACTCAACTTCCAAATCAATTAAAACATGATAAAAGGCTAGACTAAAACCCCTTCGTAAGAAGGGAGAACTGCGTGGGTTCTTATTTCCATTCAAAGGTATACGCAGGCATGCTTGGTCCAAGCATCGAATCCAACTAAAATTGAACAACTTCTCTTCTCATCACCTTCTTCACTTTAATTTAATTTCTTTTTGTTACATTGATTTTATTAGGATTAGTTTGGAGAATGTGTGACTTCCTTAGAACCCATAAGGGCTATAGGAGGTATCTTTTAATTTGGATTGTTGTTGTAACTTTAACTTATGTTTCTTTTTCTTTTTATTTCCTCCTTATTTCATTTATTTACATAATCATGCATTTTTTATATTGTACATAATTCATGAAATCAATTTTCAAAGTCATAATTTTGTTAAATGCCAAACTAATTAAAATGAACAGAAAACCTAGTCCCCGAATCCTCTTTGGTTTCAAGGCTAGTGATCTTTTTTCCTTTGGGATATTAATTAGAGTCAATTTAAGTTTTTTCCTTAATCTTTTTTCCAATCTAAATAAAATTAAGGTGGCGACTCTAAAGTACTTTTCAAAATCAATCAATCTAAGCTTGAGGACTTCATCGTGAGTTCTTTCCCAAATGAGTATTTTGATTCATTTTTAGCGGATCAGACTGGTGCTTGGGCGAGGCCTTACAGGTAGCAATGGATTGGGCATAGGCTTTGCATCCAAAGGCAGCAACAAACCTTCTTCTTCTAGCTTTTCAAGGATTTTAGACATTGATTTCTTCAAGTGAGTGAAGTTCCTTAGTGGTTGCTAATTCTATCTGCAATAGCCTTTGGATTAGGTTGTTCCCTATCTCTTTTGGTATTAAGATTTTCCAAATGTATAAGTGATGTCCCCAAGTTTTCCAAGATGGTTTGCTTGATTTCAGTTTTGATTTCATCCATCATACGGTCCATTTCATATCTCACCACCTTCTTAATCGTGGCCTTGATTTCTTTCCTAATAAGTGTGAACACGTGTTTTAGCACCCTCCAACCATCATCAGGCGTTGGTATGTGTAGACACGGAAAATGGGATCCCGCAGAATCAAAACGGGCCAAAATAGGACCAAAAACCAGAAGCCTCACGGAACAGCCTCCAAGGCTGCTGCAGGCTCCTTTGCTGCAACCGCATAAGGCCTTACGGCAACAGCAGAGAAACCTGCAGAACCACAGGTGTTACCTACAACATTTATTGGCTGCTCCGGCAGTGCTGCTTAAATCCCACATTGGAATTTTGGGTTTTCCTCTTTTTTTACTTTGTGTTGTATCCTAATCCCACATTGGAAGTTTATAACTTTTCTCTTCACTCTCAAGCCTATATAAACAAGCCTCCCCACCTCATTTCAAGTAACCCCTTGGTTGTTAGTTGACAGCTGTCCTCTCAACCTTATAATCTTCTCTCTATTTTCTTTATAAAGGTCTCATAGGGCTAATTCCTCCTTGTTTTTAGTCTGCTTAATTTAATCCTCTTTGGATTGAATTAAGTTTTTAAGTTTCTTTTTAGTTTAAATATTTTTAATTTACTTTGCTTAATTAAATTTCCTTTACAAGACGACCAAGTCATTTCTCTTTGATTTGACTTGGCTTGAAGAATTTTGAACATAATTTTGTACCTTTGCATTGTTAAAAGTGGAACTTTGATCCAGTAAACCGCTCCATCCTCCATACATTCCTAAACGAAGAAAACGCAAGGTAAAACACCTTCCTCTTCTTCCACATTGGAAAATAGAAGAACTGTGTGAGTTTTGATTCCCATTCAAAGGGATACTTAGGTACACTTGTTCAAAGTGGCAAATCCAAAATAAAACAAACAACTTATTTTCTTATTTTTTTTGGGGAATGTGTGATCTTCCTAGAACTTATAAGGGCTAGAGGAGATATCCCCTATTTATTTAGTTTTTATTGTAATTTTAATTATTTTGTTAATTTATCTATTCCTTTTAGGTTTTGTTATTTATGATAATAATTGTCATTTCATTCTTTATAATTGTCATTCCATTTATTTAATTGTTCATAAAATCATTTTCATCAAGCTATTCTTATATCATTAAGCCAAACCAAAAACCTAGTCCCTGAATCCTCCTTGGTTTCAAAGACTAATGCATTTTCCAAAAGGCAAAATTAAATGGAGTCAATCAATGGGTTTTTTTTTTCCTTAAGCTTTTCCCCAAATAAAATAAAATTAAGGTGGCAACTCCCAAAATCATTTTCCAATTTAAAGAACTAATATGCCAAATAAAGCGATAGCAGCTTCAGTCATGAGACTAAGTCCAAATGAGCATTCCAATTCCTAGCGGACGGACCGATGCTCGGGCGAGGCCTCACAGTTGGCGACTCCACTAGGGAAATAATCTTCTTTTTAAAGAAAATAAGGGGATTAATAATTGGTTTAAATAAGAGTTTGGCTTTTTAATATAATCATAGCTTCTTCATGCATCACTTGCATAGGCTCCTTGCCTCCAAACTTAATTTTTTAGGAAAACAAATGGATAGTGAGTAGAGCATCGAGTGGGTAACCCTCCTTGGATCTATTCATCGATAGTGAAATCATCCACCCCATGACGAATCCTTTGATCCTTTCAAAGGCGTAACGAGCATGCCTGTACCTTTGGACCCACGCAAGGCTCTTTGACTCATATATGGTTAGGTATATTGTTGCTCTAGTGTGATGGGTACCCTATATTAAGCCACCTTTACCCTTTCATGTAATGGACCTAGAACTTAGGCTTTAGTTTGTATGTACCCTAATGAATAAAGCCTTGGTTTGATTCATCATGAACCATTTTTCATACATGCATACATGCATATCACTCATACATGTCTTTACATAAGACCTAGAGCATTGAGTCAAGTGGATAATCAAAACTTTGGACATTTTTCCCAAATGAATCCATAAAACCCAAAATTATTCCTCATTCACTATAAAGCCTAAAACCATTTTGGCCCATGATACTTTCCCATTAAGGTTCAAAGTCCAAAACCATTTTGGCCTAAATTACCTTAGGGAATCTTTTTCCCTCAGAATTTGCATGCCAACCCATGTTTTCATCATATTTTCTTTTCCCAAAAGCTTACCTTGTTTCTTTGTTTTGCTTTCAAGGTACCGATGGCCGAACCACTTGACATGGAAGCTATGAACACACTCATGACCAACCTCCTCAAGAGACAAGAGGAAGCTTTTCAAGTCACCCTTACTAGTGCCTTGAATTCTCAACGCCAATCCATCATTGATAAGGTGAAAGGAATGATGAATCCCACCCCAAATCTTATCCAAGCCAATGTCACTGATAGTGCAACCACCTCAGGTCCCACTATTGATTTGACTAATAAAGGGAAAGCTCCTAAAACCTCAACTCCACGAACCACAATCCTGCCAATCACTACCCCACCAATCACAACCCAAAACACCAACACCAACCCTTCCTCTTCCTTAAATCCTTTTCAAGGTGGGGAAACCTCTGCTTTTCCCGATGCTAAAAATTTCATGGAAAAATTTGAAGCCATGGAAAGAGCCTTCAAGAACATCAAAAAGCATGAAGATTTGATAGATGTGGATGCTTTGACCCTTTTCCCAAATGCTAGAGTCCCACTAAAATTTAAGATGCTTGTCATGGATAAGTTCAATGGTACTACCTGTCCTAAAACACATCTCAAGATGTATGTTGGGGCAATGAATCCATTGGGGGTGGATAACAAGCTCCTTGCTCAGCTTTTCCAATAGTCTTTAATCGGTGCTGCTGTGAGGTGGTTTGTTGATTTGGATGCAAATTTCAAGAGAAGTTGCGATGACATCTGCAATGCATTTGTTAAGCAGTACCACTATAACATTGTGTGAGGCCTCGCCCGAGCACTAGTCCGATCTGCTAAAAGCAATTGAAATGCTCTTCGGGGGAAACTCCACGCAATCTGGAACCCGCTGTGAGTTCTGAAAAATTGAAATTTGTATTTTCGCTTTATGTGACAGGGAGTCGCCACTTTAATTTTATTTATTTTAATTGGAAAAATTAAAGGAAAACCCAAATGAAATGACTCCAAATTATTTAATTCATCCCAATGGAAAAACACTAATCCATGAGTGACCAAAGTGGGCTCGGGGATCAGGTTTTGGTAATAAATAGTTTAATTTCTTAAGTTTGGCTAAAGTATAAAATAACTTTATGTATGCATGAATAGGAATAAAGATGATGAATGAACAATTGTAAGATGATACAAATATTTTATGAATGACAATTATATGAAAAAGCATAATTAAATTATGAAAGCAAATTAGACAGAGGACTTTTCCTTTAGCCCTTATGGGTACTAGGAAAAGTACATATATTCCTCAATTAATTAAAGAAAAAAAATAAAGATAAAGCAGAAAAATAATAGAAAGGGGAAAATATTATTTAAAATATTTTGGAGTTGATGTCTTAAAGATTGGCATGCTTGCGTATCCCTTTGAATGTGAATCATACCCCACGCAGTTCTTCCTTCTTGCGAAGGAGGAGTTTTACTCAAAAGAGATTTTAGTTTATTAATTTAATTCAGATTTTAAATTAATAAGATTTAGATCTTCTCTGATTTAGACCTAAATAAAATGTGATAAAAGGATAAATTCTAATTCTGAATTTAGAATTTAAAAGTGCAAGAGAAAGGAATTATACCTTTGCTTTTCTTGGTTTTTTCGCGGACTGGGTGAGCTTGGCTTCGGATCTGAGCTACACTTCGGATTAGGAACTCAAAATAAATAATAACAATTTTAAATTAAAATTATTTTGGTAAGTGGAAGGATTTGGATATATAAAAGTGATTTTTGACAGAATTTTGGTAGCAAAAGAAATGTTTTTTGCATTTTTGGGAGATTTTTTTTCTTGAATTTTTGAAGGGGGAGACTGCCTATTTATAGAGGAGGCTGAGGAGGTTAAGGCGGCGCCGCTCGCAGCGTGCTGGCTGCTTGGCGACATGCTTAGCATGCCGCCCAGACGGCCACCGCCTTGGCCTGGTCTGGTTCGGTCCGGACTGATCAGTTTGACCTGGTTTACACTATTTTGGTCCGTTTTAGCCCATTTTTGATCTGATTTAGGCCCGATTTGATCCTACAAGTTTGTAATTAAAAATCGATCGTCTGAGGGTGCAAATTTAAGGGTTCACAGCTGCCCCTTCATCAAAATTATCATTGTTCAAAAGGCGATTCTAATGATAGTGAACCTGGGGAATAGGAAACCAAAGTGATGTCTAGGTCAGTATGTAGACATGTTTGAGGAAAATCTATATTCCCTGTCTGTTTGGAAAAATAAAAGTTATATTCTTGGTCTGTTTAGGTAAAAAAGGTATTCCCGGTCTGCTTGGGAAAAAGAGGTATTCCCGGTCTGTTTTGGAAAAGATATATTCCCGGTTTGTTTTTGGGAAAAGATCATAAGGCTATCTTATGATAAGTCTGATTTTGAAAGAGAAAACCTTATTCAGTTTTAAGGTATTGATTGATTTGGGTAAAGGAAATACCCCCCTATATTTTTGGGAAATGATGAAGATGGTCCCGGTCTAGGTCTAGGCTCCATCAGAATTGATCTGTTTGATAGTCAATTTTAAAGATCTGAAAATGATCCTGCTTGATGGGATAATTGGATGGATTGGTCCTTTACGGAAGGACAAAGTGATGGTCCTTTATGGTAGGACAAAGTGATGATGAAGATTCTCTCTAATAGAGGTTGAAAAAGTGATTTTCCTAATTGGAATAAGAGGGGATGCCCCCGGTTTCTTTGGGAGATCTGTTGGATCAGATGGATGAACCTTTGATTTAGTTTGATCAAAAATTGGATTGATGCTCTGATTCAGTATTGATGATGTTTTCAGAAGTTCGGATTGATGATTTGTCTTTCTTCAAGAACTTTGATTAGCGACCTGTTTAGTATGAAATGCATTTGATTTATGCAAAGATTAGATACCTTGAACTTATGAAGGGTCAACTGATATGAAAATGCTGATCTTTGTAGAGAAGGGTGCCCCCATTTTGGAAAGATATTGGCTTAGTTGTTCAGCGAGAGGTTGATGCTTAGAAGGCTTAGTCAGGTGTGATTTGGAAAGTTATCTTGGTAAGGCTAGGTTGGGTTTTGCCTTGGAGGAGATGATGCTTTGAAAGGCTAGGTCAGGTTTGGCCTGGAAGGTTATCTTCGAAGGCTAGGTCAGGTTTTGCCTGGAAAGTATATCTTGAAAGGCTAGGTCAGGTTTCACTTGGAAAGGTTATCTTTCGGAAGGCTCAGTCAGGTTTTGCCTTGGAGGAAGTTATTTTGGTAGGCTGGGTCAGATTTAGCTTTGGAAGGGTAGATTGTGGGTTGTCTGTATATGATCCATCTATTAAGTGTCTGTTTCTAGACATGACTTTTGGAGGTGTTTTGACTAGTTAACTTGCCACTTGATTTACTTGTCCAAAGGACTTGGACTTTAGTGATGATATGATTTGCTAAGGAAGCTTGGGCTTGGATGGTATGTTTTGCCAAGGAATGATGGGCTTTGACTGCTTCAGATGGTATGATTTGCCAAGAAAGCTTGGGCTTGGATGGATGGTATGATCTGCTAATGAGGCTTTGGCTTGGAAGGACTGTCTGTTTTGCCAAGGAGGTTTGGGCTTAGATGGAATGTCTGTTTTGATTTTTCTTATCTAAAGGAGTTGGACTTTAGGGATGATGTGATTTGCTAAGGAAGCTTGGGCTTTAACTGGTTCAAGCCCTTTTTAATCAGCTTGAGGATGATTGGCCTGGGAGTCATAGTTTGACTTTAGCTTTGCTAAGGAAATTGGGCTTCATGGATTATGAGTTCTGAGAGACTTGGGATTTTGGTGGGCTTGGCCCTTGCAAGATAAGATTCTACCAAGGAAACTTGGGTTTTTGTTGGGCTTGACCCTTGAAAGATGAGATTTTACCAAGGAGACTTGGGTTTTTTTGTGGGCTTAGCCCTTGAAAGATGAGATTTTACCAAGGAGACTTGGGTTTTTTGTGGGCTTAGCCCTTGGAAGATGAGGTTTTACCAAGGAGACTTGGATTTTTGGTGGGCTTAGCCCTTGGAAGATGAGATTTTACTAAGGAGACTTGGGTTTTTTGTGGGCTTAGCCCTTGGAAGATGAGGTTTTACCAAGTTGGTGGGCTTGGTTAAAACTTTTGGAAAGTATTTTAGGAGGTTGTATATTTTTGCTTTTGTAGCATGATTTATGGAGAAGAAAAACACGACTTATCTTATTGTCTGAGATTGGAAGAGACTCTTAGAGTGACAGGATTCTTGTGAAGACACTGGATTGATTTGGATGACGACTCAGAAGACGTGTTCTTGGATTGATTATAGGAGCTACTTAGCTTTTTGTGACAAATGTTTTGAAGGATATGCCACTAATGAATGATAAAGTCTATTTAGTTTTTTGAGTTAAGAAATATGATAGATGATTTGAAGGATTTACCCTTAATGAATGATAAGGGCTACTTAGCTGCTTGAGCTAATAGACGTGACAAATGTTTTGAAGGATTTAGCCTTAATGAATGATAAGGGTTACTTATCTGCTTAAGCTAAGAGACGTGACAAATGATTTGATAGAAGATGATTCAAAAGGCATGTCCCTAATGAGGGATCAGCCGGAAGATGATGACTTAAGATGATATGCCTTTAATATGGGATAAAGGGCACAAGGAACAGAATGATTTGATCAGGATGATTTTTCTCTTCTTGTTAGCTCTAACATTTGCCCGAGCTTCCCTTTCGAATTTTCAACTCGATGAGCTAGCTTTGATTTTTTCCTAAGCCGCCCTTTCAGGTTTTCAACTTAGCGAGCTTTCACTAATTTTTGCCTAAGTCGCCTTTTCGGGTTTTCAACTTAGCAAGCTTTCTCTAATTTTTGCCTAAGTCGCCCTTTTGGGTTTTCAACTTAACGAGCTAATTAATGAATTTTAGCATTTAAAGATTATTCCACCATGATTTGGGCTATTATTTTCCTTCATCTTGGCACTTTGACCTTTGTTTAGACCATTTCATTGAATCTTGGTCCAAAGAAAAACCTTGTGAGGACATCGAGTCCTTTTTGAGATTATTGCCTCTTGTTGAGGTGTCTGTTTGATTACCCAAAAGTGTAATGGGTAACTTTATTGGATTGCCTTTAGCTTTGACTGCTCCAACTGAAAAGATCACCATTTGGTGTTCTTTATTGACTATCCTTTGGTTGGGAGCTGATGAAGCGGCTGCTGATGTGGGTGCAAGAATCCCTCAAGTCTTGATTGTTTCCAAATCATATTGGATTTCATGGTGAAATGCTTATGCTTGCCAAAATTCATTGATTGATTTGATTTTTTTGATTTTTGATATTTTTTTTCTTCAGATTAAACAGGAAAGATGAGAATAGAGAAGTGCATATAAATGTTTTATTGCAAAAGGAGAATATAGTACAAAGACTCAAAATGACAGACTTAGACTCGATTTTGGGTTTTTGAACATGGACTCTGACTCGATTTGGACTTGGACTTTGACTCTGAATATGGACTCAGACTCGATTTGGACTTGGACTTGAACTCAATCTTAGACAGGTCAGATCAGCTGAGCTTGAACTCCTTCATAACATGCTATTTGGGCAGAGGTGAGTTGAGGTGGGGTCTGTTTTCCACTTTGGTGAAAATGCATGGAAATATGGCTTTAGTTTGAAAAGGAAGATGAGATTAAGGCATGTTAGTTTTAGCCTCAAAGGTCATGGGGTTCAAATTCTTTATCACTATTCAGATCGGTGGTGGAGAATTCAGGTTGAAATGATCTGCTTGGGATGTAATCTTCAACCCTTGATGCAGTTGCCACCAAAGCTTTGAAGGTGGGAAGATATTGGGTTAGCAGATGGGCTTGGTAAGCTGGGAGTAGGTTCTTGACAAGGATGTCCACTTGTTCTTGTTCGATTGGTCTGTTTACCATTTGAGCAGCTTTAGCCCTCCACCTTGTAAAGAACGGAGAAGGGATCATTCGGAAGCTGTTTGGTGGTTTCCAAGTCACGCCTAGTGACATCCACTTCATTGTTGTAATGATATTGCTTGATAAAGGCTTGACAAATATCATCCCAAGTCCTTTTCTGGATTTTGTTTAGTGAAAGGAACCATCTCAATGCTGCACCAGTTAATGATTATTGGAACAGTTGAGTAAGGAGATCATTGTTAAGTCCTAAAGTCTGCATTGCCCCCACATATATCATCAGATGGGTTTTGGGGCAAGTGGTTCCATCAAATTTCTCAAGTTCAGGCATTTTGAATTTAGGTGGAAGCCTGGAATCAGGGAACAAGGCTAAATTATCCATATCAATCAGGTCATTATGGAGTTTTAAGGATTTGATGGCTTTCTCCATTGATTTAAATTTCTCCATGAATGTTATCAGGTCAGAGTGAGAGAAAGCTTCCTTCATTTGAAAATGATTCGCAGGAGATGTAGCAGGTTGAGTAATGATGTATGGAACCTCACTGGATTGAAAGGTACTAACAACAGCCTTTCCCTTATCTGTAAGGTCAATAGTTGTTTTGGATAATGAAGTAGTGTTATCATGGGTTTGAGCCGGAACAGGATTGGCCTTATTCAGATTTAGGGTGGTCTGGTCCAAAATTAGGTTTGGTTTAACCGGGTGAGGCTTGCTTGATTAACCATGACCCGCACTTCTTCGATGATGGATTGCCTCTGTTCTTCGAATCGGGCTTGTTGAGCATTCAAAATTGCTTGAAAATTCTCCTCTTGCTTTTTAAGGAGATTGGTCATGAGTGAGGTCAGGGCAGCCATGTCAGTCGGATTAGCCATTGGTACCTTTAAGCAAAAAGAAACCCAGTAAGTGATTGATGAAGAGGTGATATACAGGTAATAATATATAGATTCTGAGGGAAAAAATGGTTCCTTATGGTATTGTGGGCCAACTGTTTTTGGGTTTTGAGTATGATAAGCCAAAGGTATTGGGCTTTAGGGATTTGCCAAGGTCTTGGGCTTAGGATTGTATGTTGTGTCAAAAGTATTGGGCTTTGAGGATTTCCTTAGGTAGGATGGGCCAAGGTTTTAGGCTTAGGGTTGCATATTGCGCCAAATGTATTGGGCTTAAGATTTGTGGGGCGAAGGTGATTGGGTCAAGGTGAAAGTGTTTGACCTTTCTTCAGTTCAAGGCTCCATTTAAAATGAATGCATGTTGTGCATTATGGATGCATGATGAAGATGTAGTTGTGTAAGGTTTTTGCTTTATGGAACATACAACTTAAGGTTAGGTTCTAGGCTCATTACATGAAAGGTAAGGGTGGCTTTAGATAGGGTACCCATCACACTAGAGCAGCTAGATACCTAACCACATGTGAGTCAAGGAGCCTCACGTGGGTCCAGCGGTACGTGCATACTCGTTACACCTTTAAAAATGATTTAAAGGATAAGTCGCGAGCTGGATGATTTCACTATCGGCAAATAGACCTAAGGAGAGTTACCCACTTGATGTTACTTTCTATCAATTGTTTTCCTAGGAAACTGGGATTTTGGATAAAGAGTCGATATGTAATGATGCATGAAAAGTTATTTTGAACTAAAGCCAAAACTTTGTTTTTACCAAAAGTAATCCTCTTTTATCTTTTTTTTTTTGAAAAAGATTTTATTATTTCCCAAGCGGAGTCGCCAATTGTGAGGCCTCGCCCGAGCACTGGTCTGATTTGCTAAAAGGAATCGAAATGCTCTTTGGGGGAAACTCCACGCAATTTGAAACCCGCTGTGAGTTCTGGAAAATTAGAATTTGTATTTTCGCTTTATGTGACAGGGAGTCGTCACTTTAATTTTATTTATTTTAATTGGAAAAATTAAAGGAAAACCCAAATGAAATGACTCCAAATTATTTAATTTATTCCAATGGAAAAACACTAATCCACGAGTGACCAAAGTGAGCTCGGGGATCAGGTTTTGGTAATAAACAGTTTAATTTCTTAAGTTTGGCTAAAGTATAAAATAACTTTATGTATGTATGAATAGGAATAAAGATGATGAATGAACAGTTGTAAGATGATACAAATATTATATGAATGACAATTATATGAAAAAGCATAATTAAATTATGAAAGCAAATTAGACAGAGGACTTTTCCTCTAGCCCTTATGGGTATTAGGAAAAGTACATATATTTCTCAATTAATTAAAGAAAAGAAATAAATATAAAGCGGTAAAATAATAGAAAGGAAAAAATATTATTTAAAATATTTTGGAGTTGATGCCTTAAAGATTGGCATGCCTGCGCATCCTTTTGAATAGGAATTAAACCCCATGCAGTTCTTCCTTCTTGCGAAGGAGGGGTTTTATTCAAAAGAGGTTTTGATTTATTAATTTAATTCAAATTTTAAATTAATAAGATTTAGATCTTGTCTGATTTAGACCTAAATAAGATGTGATAAAAGGATAAATTCTAATTCTGAATTTATAATTTAAAAGTGCAAGAGAAAGGAATTATACCTTTGATTTTATTGGCTTTTTCACGGACGGGACGAGCTTGGCTTCGGATCTGAGCTCCACTTCGAATCAGAAACTCAAAATAAATAATAACAATTTTAAATTGAAATTATTTTGGTAAGTGGAAGGTTTTGAATATATAAAAGTGATTTTTGACAGAATTTCAGTAGCAAAAGAAACGTTTTTTGCATTTTTGGGAGATTTTTTTCCTGAATTTTCGAAGGGGGAGACTGCCTATTTATAGAGGAGGCTGAAGAGGCTCAGGCGGCGGTACTCACTACGTGCCGGCTTCACGCACGGCACGCCGGCTGCCTGGAGGAATGCTTGGAGTGTCGCCCGCTGAGTGGCACATTTGGCATGCCGCCCAGACGGCCATCGCCTTGGCCCTTTCTAGTTTGGTCCGGACCTGTCGGTTTGATCCGATTTACACTGTTTTCGTCCGTTTTAGCCCATTTTTGATTCGATTTGGGCCCAGTTTTATCCTACGGGTTTGTAATTGAAAATCGGTTGACTGGGGGTGCAAATTTAAGGATTCACACATTGAAGTAGATGTCACACGAAGAGATCTTGAAACCACTAAACAACAACAAAAGGAGTCATTTTCCACATTCCTCACAAGGTGGAGAGGTAAGGCTGCTCAAATGATGAATAGACCGACTGAGCAAGAGCAGATTGATATTATTGTGAAGAATCTTCGTCCAGTGTATCAAAATCACCTCCTTACCCAATACCTCCTAAATTTCAAAGCTTTCATTGCTACTGCCTCCAAGATTAAAGATCTGATTCAAAGTGGGCAAATCAAAGATGTGTCATCTAATTTAAGGTATAAGAAAAATAATACCTACACTTCCAACACCACTACCTCCAATAATAAAAAAAGTGGAGAAGTGATTGCCATCTCTAATCATCAACCCATGAGGTTAGAAAGGAGGATTTTTACTGATTTGGGTATGCCTTTAAGCATGGTTTACAAGAAGGCTTTGGAATCTAAATTGGTCACACCTTTGGAACTAAGAGCACCTCCTAATCTCTTACTCAGAAGCTACAATGCTAATGAGTACTGTGAATATCATCAAGGAGCTGGGCATAATACTGACATGTGCAAGAATTTGAGACATAGAATTCAAGACCTTGTTGACATAGAGACATCCTCCCTCCTAGGTCAAGACCCAATATCACCACCAACCCTCTCCTAAACCATCAGGTTAACTTTATCACTTTTTTCAGATCTTGAAGTGGATCCAATCTCTTTGATTCGATCAGCTTCTAACTTTTGTTGTGTACTTGATTTGAATGACTTTGTTGATGAGGTTAATGTTATCACAAGAAGTGGCAGAATTTATCAACCACCTTCTCCTCAAGCAAATCAACTACCTACCCGACCTTCTCCTCAAACAACTCAATCACCTACCTGACCTACTCCTCAAGTAACTCAACCACCTATCCAACTTGTCCCCTCTCTCATGGAGAAAATAAAGCTTGGTCTTGAGCCCGAAGAAGATGCTATCCTTAAGGAACTTAAGAAGACTCAAGCCAATATTTCCATTTAGAGCCTTATCCAATCCTCTTACCCTCATCACCAAGCTCTTTGTAAGGCATTAAACCAGTGCCAAGCTCCAATAGACATCACTTCTGAAACCCTAGTTGCCTCACTCACAAGCACCACCAACGCTACCTCTATTTCTTTCAATGGTCATGATCTGCCGAAAGGAAAAACCAACCATAACCATGCCCTTTACATAATACTTATGACCCGTGGTTAGTTGTTTGGGATTGGAAGCTTCAGATTTCACACCCTTCAATCAGATTGTGAGGGCATATGATAATACCAAAAGGGAAGTTTTGGGTGTTACAACTTTAGATGTCACTATTGGGCCTACCACTTCTTCTATCCCATTTCAAGTGATTGATGTGTCTGCATATTTAAATCTCCTCCTTGGAAGGCCATGGATACATCAGTCCAAAGCTGTCCCCTCCTCTCTTCATCAAAAGCCTAAGTTCCCTCACAGAACTTCTATTGTTACCATTAAAGGGGATATGCATAGGAAAAGTGATGTCCCAAATTCTATACCCATTTTAGAAATTCAACCCGAACTATCTTCGGTGCCTTTATCCGGTTTCTTATCCAGTTCATAGAATAAGAAGAAGGTAAAGAATTTGTTCCATTTGATTTTGATCCATAGAGCAATATTGTTATGGCTAATATGATGAGGAAAATTGGTTATTTCCCTGGCTTAGGTTTGGGCAAGAATCAAGAAGGGATGAAGTAGTTTAAGGATTATCCTATTGCCAACCCCCCTTTTGAACTTGGTTATGAACCTACCCAAGAGGACCTGATGGAAATGGAGACAAGAGCCAAAGAAAAGGCTAATGCCAAAAAGAAAGGTGAGAAATATGAGTTACGAATGCGCCCCTATTTCAAAACCCTCAATGGGTATTTTGTAAAAGAGGGAGAAGATTTTCTTTATTGTGGCTTTCCTGAACCTTGGCTATGACTTATCACTAAGAAATTAATCCCTAGTTTTGAAATTTTCTTTGATGTTATGCTTACTTTAGAGGAATATGAGCCGATATTCATGTTGGAGCAAGATTGGGAGAATAACATGGAGGCTACTCTCTTTGAGAAAGTCTTCATGATTGGAAGTGAAGTAGAAGCAGACCCTACCAAGCTCTTCCAACCAACCCAAGCCTAGCATGATAATTGGTACTTTGAAGAGGAAGTTAAGGATGTCATGCCTGACTTGTCTGAGATCGAGTCTGAGTCCGAAATTGAGTTCGAGTCTAAAATTGAGTCTAAGTATGAGTCTGTTGAGTTGTCTTCTTCTAGTTCTTTATTTGAGTATGTAATTGACCTTCCAGGTCCTTTATTTAGTTTTGATGTAACCATAGATGGTGGTGCTTTCATTCGTAATAAAAAGTTTAAGATTTCTTCTTATGATTTGGTGTCCTCTCATTCTTTTGCTAGTCCTTCTTTTGAATCCAATTTGAATGAGATATTAGAAAAAGAAAATGAAATTAATGAAATAAAAAAGGATAAAAGCAAAGAGTTAATAAATTTTGGCACATAAGCGAAACCCAAAATCACATTCATTGCATTATCATATTATGACAGGGATGGTATGATCATATTGATCCGGAATTTTTTGGATTGCTTTGCATGGGAGCCTAAGAATATGTGTGAGGCCTCGCCCGAGCACCGTTTTGATCCGCTAGAGGGGATCGAAATGCTCATTCGGGTCTAGTCTCACGATGGAACCCTCGGGTTCGGATTGGTTGATTTTGAAAATGCGTTTTGGGAGTTGCTACCTTAATTTATTTTTTAATTGGAAAAAGTTAAGGAAAAAACCCATTTGACTCCAATTATTATCCAATAGAAAAAGTGCACTAGCCTCGATTACCAAAGAGGATTCGGGGACTAGGTTTTCAGTTTATTTTTAATTCGTTTGGCAAGTTTAATACAAAAATGACTTAAAATGAAATTCATGAACAATATAATAATGAATGAACAATTATGAATTTAAAGTAAATAAATAAAGCGATAAAGCAATTAAAATAAAGAAAGTACTTATTAAATTATAAAATAAACCAAAATAGGGGATACTTTCTCTAGCCCTTATGGGATTCTAGGAAAGCAACACATTCCCCAAATTAAATCCAAAAACGAAAGCAATTTAAAGAAAGAATTCAAATCACAAAAGCAATAAAAGAAAGAGACGAAAGAAAACACAAAATAAACAAAATAAAGTGAAAGAGAGAGAGAATCTGTTTTGGTTGGATTTGATGCTTTTTCAGACAAGCATGCCTACGTATCCCTTCGAATGGGAATCAAAATCCATGTAGTTCGCCTTCTTGCGAAGGAAGTCTGTTTTAGTCTGAACCTTTTATCATGTTTCAGTTCATTGATTAAAGGTT
>CATKHJ010044595.1:0-15966 GCA_949750685.1 Vernicia montana | reverse complement strand
AAATCAGATTTTTTCTTCTTTTCTCCGACCCCGATAGTTTCCAAACCCTATCAAACTCTAAATATGATTCTCTAAGGCTAAGATTAGTCTTTTATACTCAAGATATCAAAGGGTATACAAGATCTAAAGAGATTTCTTCTTGATTTGGGAGATCTACGGAATTGAGATTAAAAGGAAATTCTTGAGGTAATTATTCTGATCTTTGATTTTCCTTTTGGGTTTTGTTTGATTAAGGTTTAATACTTAAATATGAGTTTAATATATGATGTTTATAGCATTGATTGCAAGATATGAGTTTTATTAGGTTAAATCCATAGAACCCTAAAATGACCGAACCCTAAAATCAAGATTGGGTATTTTGTAAATGGTTAAGATATGATTGATAGTTAAGAGTAAGAATAGAGAATCTATGATTAGATTTGAAGAAACCAAGTTATAAAACTAAGGTTATATAAAGAGTAATTGATATGTGAATTGGAATTCCATGTGTAGGCAAGATGAACCAAGATAGTGATGAGTTTCATGTAGGAGAATGGTGATATGAGCATTGGAAAGGAATAACAAGAAGTGAGTAGAAAATATTCTACTATATTTGTATTTGAACCGAAAAGGCTTCTAATGTCTTCTTCATTGTACATACAACCAAGAATGTAATTTCTTGTATTATGAGATAATTCATATTGTTCATGAATTATATTGGTCATACCATTTATTCATGTGAAGCTTTTGTATTTGCTTTAGAATTCTTGGGCTATATGCTATCATGAGAACAATGTGTCCATTTGACACTTGTTATATGTTATATGTAAATAATTGTTCACAAGCTATGAGTAATTGAAATCCATAAGTATAAGATCCATATTGTTCATTATCAAATTCTTAATAACTCTTCCATGAGAATAGTTAGAAATCCTTAAAGGTTTACAAAGTCTAATTATATGTTTCCAAAAGTAATGAATATGAATATATCTTATACGATATAAGTTATAAGTTCCTAAAATGATAAGTATAAATATATGTGTATGTGAATGTACCCATTTCTAAAAGTATCATGACTATGAGAATGTACTACCAGTTGAAAGCTATTGAAATGACCATGAGACTATATGAATCCCATAAACATTGATATTACTTTCATAAACTATATGAGCCATTTGAGCCATGAGTACCATTGATTCCTTCTATGTGAACCAAAAGAGATGCGCAAGAGATATTGTATATGATATGTATGTGAACTGTGTACATAGGTATGAGAGTATGCTCACATGAGAGCCTCTGCTTCGGGTTATGCCAAAATACGTAGGAGCTTTATGCTTCGGACATGCCACAAGTGCCTCTATCCCAACCATGAGTTATGACAGCATGTTTATAAGGGAACTCTTGCTTCGGGTATGCTATAATGCCTCTGCCCCATAAATGTGATGATCTCTATTGAACCCTATTGATAAGCCATGAGTTATGAGCCTTTTCTTTCATTGAGACCAATCCAATTAATTGAAAGACCCATGAATATATAACCTTATTTGTCAATGAGAAATACAGTGATACATAGAAGCCAATTGATCTTTTAATAAGATAGCCATGTGCCAACTGATTTCTAAAGCTAATCGCCTATGTGTCATCGACCTTGACATTATGGCATATAAGTATACATGTTATCCAAAATTATATGAGTTAGTGTATATAAAACCCCTTTTGTATACATATGAGTACGTCATTTATGTTACGTTTCCTTAATACTAAACTTAAAGTATATGATATTTTTAAATCTAATATTTGATTATGAGATTTCCTACCTATATAAGTATTTCCAAAAATATTAGTGTATAAGTTACTAAAACTTCAAGTCCTATATATATGATGTATATTAATTTCTATTTCAAACTCTTATGCAAATTCAAGTATGTTTATTTCAAAACCTTATGAGATTAAAGGATTCGATAATTACAAAAGTACTTCATTGTTTTCCAAATGTATACGTAATATATATATATATATATATATATATATATATATATATATATATATATATATATATATATATATATCAAATTGTTAATCTATGCTATACCAAGTCCACCTATATGAACTATTGTTCTAAAAATCAATTGTACAAGATCCTTAATCCAAAGTATAAGAAAATATGTCCACGTGATTATAAGATCCAAATGCCCATAAGTTGAAAGTTTGCAAAGAAATCATGTGTACTTAAGTGGATACCTCTCTCTCTCTATATATATGAGTCCAAATTCCAAAGATTGATTATAAATCTTTGAACACTAAAGTTTATTGTTATTTTAATTCTTATATCCTTCATTTCATGAATATAAGTATATGAGCCAAGTGATAAGTAAGCATGAGCCATCCTTGTGAGTTAGCCTTGATATACTTTGCCTCACAAGTATGGTAGCATATTTTTTACTCACTGCTTTATTTCATTAGTGATTCCATTTTTCCCAGGAAAGCAGCATAGTGAGCAAATGGTTCTTCAAGCATCAGTTTTCACTTGAGGATTTTCTTATTAAAATAAAGTTCCATTTGATATGTGTACATGTATATGTTAAAGTTATTTTAGTAGCTCCATGGGTGTTAAAAGAGTATTGTAATTGATGTATATATAATATAAGTTATATGAAAATAAGAACATGTATGAGTTAATTGATAAATACTATGATGTTATTGAGAAACATGTGATGAGAAGAATAAGTGAATATGTGCTCAGGTTCTGATATTGGGATATGAGATGAGATAATATGATATGTGATAATATGATGAGATGACTATGGTTTGATTGCATGATACTGTATTGGATTGTATAGTGTGTATGGGTTCTACGGGTTTTTTGTGACCTTATACCTACCTATACCCTAGGACCGTTGCGACTCAAAAGTTAAATCGTCACACACACACACACACACACACACACACACACACATATATATATATATATAAAATTATCAGGTTAGGTCGAATCAGACTGTGTCAATTTTACTTAATTTCAGGTCTGACTTATAAAATACTAGGCTACTTAGACTCAGGCTCGGGCTCGGCCTCAATTGGGCTATGAGGAAAATTTCTTTATACAAGCCAAGTATTTTTATGTCTATTCACAACACACATGTTTTTTCTTTAAAAAAAGATAAATTATTATTTAGTTTCTGAAATTTGACTTAATTAACTAACTCGTTCCTGTTTTTTTGAGAAACTAACTAATTAATCCCTCAGTTTTGATTTTATCAGACTATTTAGTCGTTTTGTCCAGTTTTTGTACTTTTTCTGTTAAATTTATAAAAAATAACTAAAATACCCTTATATATATAATAAATAAAAATATAATTTTATTATTTAAAAAAATTTAAATTAATAAAATTATATAATAATTATTTAATTATATAATAATTATTTAATTTTATTAATATAAATATTTTCTATTTTTTATTATATATAATAATTTTATAATTATATAATAATAAATAATTTTATAATTTTATGATATTAAATATAATTATTATATAATTATTATTTACTTTTATTAATTTAAATTTTTTTATTCTTTATTTTTAAATAATAAAATTAAAATTATATTTATTATATATACAATGACATTTTAGTCATTTTTTATAAATTTAACAGAAAAAAGTCTAAAAACTTGATGAAATGATTAAATAGTATGATAGAACAAAAATTAAAAAATTAATTAATTAATTTTTAAAAAATAGAAACGAGTTAGTAAATTATATTAAATTTAAAAAATGGAATAATAATTTGCCCTAAAAAATTAAGGGGAATGACAATTTGGTCACGGCACGCATAAAAACACGCGCTCGCGTGTGACTTTGTTTCCAACTTCAGCTCTTGTCTCCATTTATTTTATTTAATTAATAATTAATAATTCCTTTTTTCTTTAATACTAATATTACTGATTTTTTTTATTTTCCACTTTGCAGTTTATTTATTTTATTTTATAGTTAAAAAAAAAAAAAAAAAACTCAGCACACCCAGTCTCTCTCTCCCTCTCTCCCTATTGCTTTGCCGTCTCCACCTTCCGAAGTGTGTCTATAAATACCTACGGCCACCACCACCACATAACCACCAGCGCCACCGGTATTTTTAAAAAGCCCCACCAGCACTACCTTTTTTTTTTTTTTCTCCTTTCCTTAACTGTCAAAAAAGAAAAAAAAAAGTTAAAAAGCATCAGTACCTAACTGAACATCCCTCGTGATTCCCAACCTCTTTCTCTCTCTATAATTTTTCTCATGAAAGTAGACCACATAACCGCCGCCGCCACCACAGAAGGTGAGATGTGCAAAATAATCGAAGTGGCCGTTGTTGAACACCGCGATCTCTCCCCACCACCTGATGAGCTCAGCTTTACTCCTCCTTTAAATTTCTCTTTGGTTGATAATGGCGTCTTCAGGTCCGGCTTTCCTGACTCTGCTAACTTCCCCTTTCTCCAAACCCTTGGTCTTCGCTCCATCATGTAAGCCATTTTTCTCTTTTTCTTATTCTTAAAAAAAAAAACAAAATTAAACTCTATTTCATGTTTGTTTTTTTTGGGTTGATTATGGTGGTGGTGTAGATGTCTATGTCCTGAGCCATATCCAGAGCTAAATACTGAATTTCTTAAGGCCAATGGGATTAGGCTTTTTCAGTTCGGAATCGAAAGCTATAAGGTGAGCTATAACTAATCTCCCTCTCTTCTCGAATCTCGCTAGATTGTCGTTTTGTTGTTTGTTTATTCGTTTTGAATCTGTAAGTATATTAGTTGCTTTTAAATTAAACCAATGAGCTCATTTCAATAAATATAATATTGAAACTAAATTTGCTAATTATCGAAATTTAGAAATCACCGCTGACAGAATCCTTTCAAGACTGCTGACATTTCTCAATGATTATCACATGAAGTTGTTCATTCGAGTTTGATTTAATATCATGCAATGGAATTGTCTACATGGGTGGTAAATGCAATTGTTTAATTTCTTAAATAGATACATTTTGTTTATTCCACTTATCTTGGTATATCTATAATTTACTTCGAGTGTCCTAACAATGATTTTTCTTTTTTCACCTCCAGTTTTAGGGGATGAATTATTATAGTTATTAAGGGTTGAATCTTAAAACCTACTCGGAGAAAATTTATCATTAGGCTAGGGCTCCTGTTAGTGCCCTAAGCAAGTTGATAATCAAGGTCAAAATAATGAAAATGAGGAAGCACTGACATTTAGAATCAGCAATTGCAGAAATTGTCTTAATGCAAAAAACAAGAACGTGATAATTGTTGTGGAACATAATTGAATCACTTAAAACAAAACATTTTGTTGAGTCGTATCTAAACCTAATTAAGTGCCTTATTTTGATTGTTTTGCTCTTAAATGTACCTATTGAGCTTATTTAACCCTTACTAGATCTGTAAATGTGTTTGGTATAAAATATAGTTTTGTGTCTACCTGAACTAGACGTGTTAAGAAATCTTTTTATCCGTTTTCCCATAAAGAGACTGACAATTTCCCTTGGTTAAATAGGAAATTATGTCATCTAACTTCTATCAATGTCATGTTCTATACCTTACAAGTCAAGTCATCTTGTGTCCAGGTTCAAAAATTAAATGTTCAATCAATAATTATTTTTTTTTAATACTAAATGGTTGCTTAGACTAATTTCTCTAGTGGGAGATATATTAAATTGAGTTAATGGTTTTGTCCATTATTCTAGCCTTGCCAAGTAGTTAAATGAGATCCATGTCAACATAATTGCGTATTCTAGTAGTTGATTTATGATAGAATTTGGCACTTGTATAGCAATGGGACTGCACTATTTGAACTTTCAAATAGATTTGTGTGGATTTATCACGACTCCATGGAGCAAATTTGAAACATTACTGTTCACTTTTGGAGTTTTTGATTTTGAATTGGGAAAAATATCTCAAGATTTGTACTTGCTTGCTTACATCATGCAGGGTCCTTTATATATGTCTAAATGGGGAATACATTTGTGAAATGAAATGTCATAATCTTGTCTAGCATTATGTTTGCTTAATGCATTGATACTACATGTAATAAGGAGCATCTGAATCAGGATTACCTTATACAATTTAGTTAGGGTGCTTCATTTCTAGTGTTGTTTATGTGCCTTTTCATTCCATTTGCTATTCAAGTTGCCATCTACTTAATTTACAGCTTATGTGGGCTATTTGTGAATCTTCACTGCCCACTGCAATTTTATAATCTTCTTTTGACTTCAAGTCTTTTAGTGGTCCCTTTTCTTTTCATTTCTCTTAGAATGTGATTACCTGTCACGGTTGGTAACTCCAGAGAGAGTTTCTTCCTTCACTATTTTGCATGAAGTGACTGCTTTTTAATCAAATATGCATCCTCTAGTCTGCTTGTCAAACTCAGCATTATCACAGACACATGGCCCTTATAGCACTAGCAAATATGTAATTAAAATGTTGTCACTGGCTTTGTACTCTTGCTTTCCATGATGGAAATGATTGCTATACCCTGTTCTCGTAATAGTGGCAGAACTAGAGTGCTTGCTCCACTGGTTATGAATAATAATTTGTGCCCTTGTGGACAGATGAATGAATATTGGTTTAGGATCTGGTATTGCTTGAGGCAACTTTGTAAAAAAATGGTCATTGTAAAAAGTAAAATACATTTACAGTTTTTTTTATTTTAATCAATTGATGTACCACAATTGTGACTTTAACAACGGTGAGGGAGACAGAGTTAGCATAGGACAGTTGGAGATGGTATGCTAGGCATACGGCTTAGCTAAGAATTATTGGCAGCAACATGAATATGTTACCGACTATATGAAGGAGACAGCATAGATGGAGTAAGCACGAGGATAAGCTAAGCCAAGATTTATTAACATAACATCAGCATGACTATGCTTTTGAGCTGCCTAATATGGGATGAAAAAAGTGATAAGACTTGCTGATCCCACGGTTAGCCGAATTATGAATAGATAAATAATTAAAGGTCAAATAGAGCATGAGTTTTGATGAGATAACATTGTATCATCTGCATGTATCTTTCAAATATTCAATTCTGGAGGATAACTTTTTGATAGTTAAATTCTTCCCTATTTCTTAATCATATTGGGAGCAGAATATTAATAGTGAAAGGTCTTGATTGTTCACTTGATTTTATTGATCTCAGTCCTCACATCAATGTTGCCAACTGATATTTTTTAATTTTGCATCCAGGAGCCTTTTGTGAACATGCCAGAGGATACAATTCGTGAAGCACTAAAAGTTGTCCTTGGTAATATAAGTGCATCATATCGTTTTACCCTATTTCTAGCTAGATTAAGTTGTTATTTTGAGAGATAATCACATGTACTAATTCATAATTATTTTTAATGTAGATGTGAGGAATCACCCAGTTTTGATACATTGTAAACGAGGGAAGGTATGTGCACTTTTAGGTTCCTAGAATTACATACCTAATTCCAAATTTAACACCTTCTGAATTATATTTTGGCACTTGCTTTTCTTTTCTCCAGCATCGAACAGGTTGTGTTGTGGGTTGCTTGAGAAAATTGCAAAGATGGTGTCTATCATCCATTTTTGACGAGTACCAGCGATTTGCTGCCGCCAAGGCTAGGGTCTCTGATCAAAGGTTCATGGAGTTGTTTGATGTTTCTACCTTAAAGCATATCCCAGTATCATTTTCATGCTCAAAGAGATGAACGACTAGTTGGACTAAAATGGATTTTGGTTTTCTTTGTTAGCGGAAGGGAATCCTAGGTCCTGCTTTGGAATAAATAGGAAAAGGTGATGACTTCCTCGATGCATTATTGCGGCAAAAGGAATAATTCTTTTTTTTCCTTCTTGAGGATAATAAGGAGCATTATATTGGCATGTTTTACACATGCAACAACTAGTGTTGTTGATTAAATCCCTGATTTGTTGTTGAAATTTATAGTTAGATTGAATCAAGATTGCTTATCTTCTGTTCCCTAGCTGCTCTGGCCGATGATTATATGGAAGGCATTGCGGCTAGAAAGGCTTTTGTTTACTCATGGATCTTAACTAGCAGCTGATAGGAAGGAAAAAAAAAAAAAAAACAATTTGTTCTGTATTTGTGTATTTTGATAAATAAAAAAAGAAAAAATCTCGAAGTAATTAAGAGCGGTGCTCATTGTTCAACGCTTGATCGAACATTAGCTTATCAGAACTTGCATGCATGTGTCAATTTTGTGCTGTGCGCTATGCTAATGCTTTGGGGTTAAAATCGTTCTTCTAGTAATGGAGTTGTTTTCAAGGTCGAGAGTTCTTGAATTCAAACTCCACTCAAAGATGATAATGCATTGGGATTGAAATCTATCTTCTGGTACTGGAGTTGTTTTCAAAGTTAAGAATTCTTTAATTCGAACCTAACTCGAAATTAAAGAAACTTGAAAAAAAAATTATTATTCGGATATAATATAACAACTCGGTGAAGTAGTTAGCTAGAAGTGAGATATCCTTCAGTGGAAGTAGAATGAATAAAATTGTATAACATGTGGGATCACAATCTTGTAGACGGTATAGACAAACATGTAGAATAATAAAATTCAATTTCAGTGAAGATCAAAATCAACCAAACATACTTAATACAGTTGAACTTCCCAATTGAGTTTTGGGCAAAAAAAACAAAAAACTTCCCAATCGAGTTAAGTGTAAAAAAAAAAAAAAAAAAAATTAATTTTATTATCTTTTAGTAAAAATAATAAGGAATTATTGACAATTAAAAATTACACTTTTCAATAATTTATAAAGGTTTCAGTGGTGGACATGTCCAGAGTACATGTAGACTTGAAACTGGATCATGTCAAGTCCGAGTTCAAGTAGAATTTAATGGATTTGATTCTAGATATATATATGATCTGGATCATAACTCAAATAGGTTTGGATTCGGGTCCGGCTACTTTAGCTAAATTTTGGTTGGGTTTTAGTTGAAAATATATGTTGTAAATTTTTTTTAATATTGTTGTTTAGTCTAATTCAATAATACTGTTTATTCTAGTGAGTTTTTCGTGCATATTAAAACAAAAGTTTCTCAATCTTAAATTTTAAATCTTAAACTCTAAACCATAAAAAAAATAAAAAAAAAATTGATATCGTATTATTTAATATATGATTTTCCTTTGGTTTTATTAATATATTACTTTTATTTTTAATAATTTTTTTTTTCAAAATTTACAATCAATTAGTAGGTGAGGTGTCACTTGTTATTTATTTTTGTTAAAATTAATAAAATTTTTGAATTGCAAATATTCATAAAGTTGGTTACGTCGTAAGTTTGTAACATTTTCACGGTAGGATTAGTTTTAAAAAATTGAGTTATAAATTGAGTTTTTTTAATTAATAAAGGGATTTTTACATAAATACTAAAAAATGTATATATATAAAATATTTTCATATATGTTTTTTTCTTTTTCTTTTTTAAAATATAACTTATTAAATTTTCTATTTTAAAAATATCCTATTTTTAAAGGTATATCATCAATATAAAAATACATATATATATTTTTAAAAATAAAAAAAGACAAAAAAATATTCTTAAAAAATTTAAAAAAATATATTTGATGTAATTTTCAATTAATTAAATGGAAATTTACTATTTTTTATTTTTCATTTTTGTGTGAATGGCTTCTAAGTAGTAGCCCACTTCTAGGTTTAGTAAAGGCCCATTATAATAGATTAGGTCTTAAAAGACAATGATTATGTTAACTGTCAAGTCATTAAACAAAACCCACAATATCTCTCTCTCTCTTTTTTTTTTTTTTTTTTTTTAAAAAGGAAGAACCCACAATATCTCTTAAACACCAGCAACAATGATTATTTTAGGGATTAATGAAGAAAAATAATTCATTGGCAGATCTTGATGTTGGTTTTTCAAATATTGTCCTTTGTCTCATATCTTAATTGGGCAGTCCTACATTGCACCACACGAAGTTGTGGTTGAGATTTTGTGTGATAGCATGTCTATCTTTTTTTCCCAAATCTTTATTGGCTTTTATATAGAGGAATTTGCATGCATTAAACTTTTTAATAATCATTATTTGATTAAAAATTTGGCAATTAAATGCTTTATTCGTGATGTGGTAAATAAAAAGTTAAAACCATTATAATTTTACCCTCTAGACATTTTGATATATAAAAATTTGAAAATACATTATGATATTACAAAGTAAACAAAATTTAATTAATATATATGTTCTTTCTCATAGAAATGTTTTTCTTATTATAATATAAGGTTAGGGACGGATCTACTAAGAGAGCAGTGGAGCAGATACTCTATTGACTTTTAAAATATGTATATTTATAAATATGTTCTCACTAAGTTTTGTCTTTTTGCCTCTATTAAATTACAATTTACAAGTATTTTACCTTTCATATCATTTTAAAATTATATTTGTAATTTTAGACTATTTTTTAGATTAAAAATAAAATTAAATAAAAATAAAAAGAGTTCCAACTCATGTTCTCTCTACCTAATCTTATTCAAGGTCCGTGTGTATGTATGATAGCGCATGGATTAAAAAATTAATTACCTCAATTGACAATTTTTTTTTAAATCCGCTCCTAATAAGATTATCATGATTTTTATAATATTAAGAGTGCGTCTGAATCGGAGTTAAAAATATAGAATGTAACAAATACAAGTGTAACTATTAAGAGAGTAATAGTTACAGGTGTAACAGTTAAATTATTAATCTTATCTGGCAAATCAAGGATAATAAATAAGTTATTAATATAGTTAACTAAGTTTTGTATAAAATATAAAAAAAAATTTAATGAAAAAACTTAATTTAAAAAAAAAACGTCATTTTCACAATTTTTTTTACTAACTAAAACAAATTATATATATTTTTAGGAAAAAACCTATCATATTTTAATGAATAAAGCAATACTATAAAAAAAATAAAATAAGAATAAATCTGCAATCAATCATAATCTACAACTAAACCAAATTAAAAAAAAAAAAATCTCCAATTAAATAATTTTATAAATGAAATCCAAATTAAAAAAAAAAAAAAAAAATCAGTTCAATAAAAAAGAAAAAATTTTCCTTTTACTTTTTCTAATAGACAGTCGAGTCTTTTTTTTACGCGTTTATTTTTATTACATGTTTTTACCATAATCTCTCCTGGATTAATGAATCAAAATTTAAGTGAGAGTAATTGTTAAGTAGGTTAAATATTAAACTTAGTATATAAAAACTTACCAAATAAAGTTAAAGAGAATTAAAATATTACAGGAATAATACTTAATCCTTTTTAATTCCGATCCAAATGCACCCTAATTATTAAAGATAATTATAATGATGAATCATTTATATGTCACATTAAATTTATTTGAAAATATAAAAATCAAGTTATAATTTAATATAACTAATATGTTAAGACTAATTAACATAGTTATAGTTTTTATTGATCTAACTATAAGTTTGTATACGAGTTAAATAAAAACTAGAGCTCGAATCTCTACTTCTCCAATGTTGAAAAAGAAAAAACATGAATTAAATATGTTGTTATATATATATATATATATATATATATATATATATATATATATATATATATATATATATATCATGGGACTAGTAGTTTAGTAGATTTTTCCAATGTAATATAAAAGGTTAGAGATTATAAAATTTATGCAATAACTTATACTCTTTTTCTCATAAATCAAAATTATTTATTTGTCCATAAAAAAAAAATGTGTAAAACACTATAACACGATGGAGTACTAGTTATTGTCTAGATTCAATTAATATAGATCAAACCAACATTATTTGTAAAACATGATTGTATGATTCATTCACCCTTTTTTTTCTTCTTTCTATTCAATTGTATTTGGAAATTTGGCTTTCAAGTTGCAAAGAAAATTAAACTTTTGTAAAGAAAAGAGAATTTTTCATAAGCAAAAAGTATTATGAAACAAATGAACTACAAATGTGAAATTCATTTATAAATGAATTATTTTATATTTATAATTAATATTTAATTGATGAAATATAATAAAAAATTAATTGAAAGAAAAACAAATAAAAAAAGTAAAGAGAGAAAAATGTGAGAGAGAGAGAGAGTAATAAGAGGAAAAAAAGAGTATAGAGAAAGAGAAGAAAAAAAAAAGTATTTTTATCCATAATATTTATTTCGTTAGTTTTTTTAGGGTTAAGTTTTGCCTACATACATCAATTCAATAAAATAAGAATATATAAAATAAAAAAGGATATCAGTGTCTTTTCACTAGACAAAAAATAGACGAAAGAGTTATATTAATTAAAATATCTCATCACTCATTAGTTTGGTTTATAAGATAAATTTATGTACTTGGTGTAAGTAAAAATTTTTCATTTTTTGAAATTCATTTAGAAATCTCACATATTTTAATGAAATTTAATTTAGTTAAATTTGTAGAATTAAAATAAATATTTTTTAATATTTCAAATATAAAATTTAAAATAAATTTCATAAAATTTGATATTTATTTGCTTGAAATGGATTGGAAGTGTTGATTTGAGTTTATTTATTTTTTTTGCCCAAATTGATTTGAGTTTATTATGAATAAAAAGTGAAAGAAGAATTTTGATGATTCATTCGTACACATAATAATTAGGTGCTCCACTTACACAATAAGTTGATTGCTTATGTGGTTTCAAGTTCCTATGCCACAAAATAAAACTCTTGTTTTTGGACTGATATGGTCATCTTGTTGCAGCCTTAAATCAATAATCTTAGGAAGCGTTTTATATGATTGTGATTTTTTATTTTTTATTTTTTTTAAATTAAAAAAAATATTTTTAAAAAAATATTTTTTTATTTATTTCATCTTTATTCATAAATATTTTAAAAACAAAAAGCAAAAAATAAAAAACAATAAATTCTAATTTTCAAAATATTATTTTTATTTTTAAAAAACAGAAAAAAAAAAAACGATACCGAACGCACCCTTAGCTTTTTTATCATTCTTTTATTTTATTTTATTTATTAATCTTTTACTTGGAACTTTCATTTTTTAGTCATATTCCAATTGCATCCTTAAATTAGTAGTAAGAGATTAAGAATATTTAAAAATTGAACATTGGATTGTATTAATTTGCTACTATATATATCCTATAAATAAAAATATCTTAAATTTTGAACTCAATAAGTATTATAAAATTCTTTTAATTGTGTGTTTGTGCTATAAATTTAATTTATTTTTTGAAAATAAATTTATTTATGGTTAGGGTATGAGTTTAAAAAATTTCAATCGAGACTCGAAATTTAACCAACAAATAAGTTAAAATGAAATTATGGTATAATTTCCGTTTCATTTTATTAAGAAAAGGAATTATTATTAATGCTAGTTATCGTAATATACTTTTTTTTTTTAAAGAATTATCGTAGTATACTTTGAACATAATTTTTGTATGTTTTTTTTAAATGATGGAATAGCTTATTTGTTCCTTATTTTGTGAAGAAAAAAATAAAATTTTAATAATATTATTACCCAGCAATGAAGATGAAAAGAAACAATAAATAAACACACATCTAATTTAAGAATTTCTTAGTTCCGATTTGAATACTTTATTTTTTATAAAATTAAAGAGTTGAATTTAGTACGGTGCACGAAAATTGACTCGTAATACTATCTTATTGTTAAACTTAAAAAAATAAAAATGCACGCACACCCACTTTTTTTTAAATTTTATTTATAATTCAACTATTTTAAGTTAACATCCTATTATATATATATATTGGATTTTCAAATATATAATTGGATAATATAGGGTAATTTTAGTTTTTTTTTTTTTTGAGTGGTGATGGTTAATTCCTTAGGAAAGAGATGATAATGGATTGTCTCTTGAAATGGTTACAACAATTTAGAGGTGCATGTGCTTTCTTCTTTGGATGATGCAGAGCACATCATCATTTGATAAAGAATTCCTACCCAATTAATTAATTTATGCAAAGATTCCTTCTATACCTTATTTGATGCATACCATTTATAATTAACTTCATCATTTCAAAATGATTTGCTATATATATTTAATGTAAAATTTTAATCTGCTTGATGGAAGTTACCACCTGAAACATTCCTTTTCTGTTAGGAGATGAGTTCCTTAGAATTAAAATCACAATATGATTAGATTTATATTATATTATTTACTCGCAAAATAATTAATTTTTTATGGTTCAAGCTAAAATATTAATGAAACTAATTATAAAATTACTCATTAATAAATTTTTTTATCTTTTTTTTTTTTGTGAAAGTGACTATTGCTTATTAGTGGCCATACTCCTAATTACTTCATTAATTATCACTTGTATTTCCTCTTTTGCTTTCAATAAATAAGATGATTTTTCTTTAAATGTGCTACTAATTAGGTGGTAACTTTTTATATAGATAAAACAATATTTTTTTATATATATATATATATATGAACGAAAAATTTTAGTATATTATAACTACTCTTCACCAATAATTCTTAGGATGCGTTTAGATCGAGTTAAAAATGTAGAGTGTAATAATTACAAGCTTAATTATTAAGCGAGTAATAGTTACAGGTATAACAATTAAATTGTTAATTTTATCTAGTAAATCAAGAGTAATGGATAAGTTATTAACATAATTAACTGAGTTTTGTATAAAACATTAAAAAAAATTTTAATAAAAAAACTTAATTTAAAAAAAAAGTCATTTTCACAATTTTTTTAATAATTAAAACAAATTATATATTTTTTTAGGAAAAAATCTATCATATTTTAATGAATAAAGTAATATTATAAAAAAATAAAATAAAAATAGATCTGTAATCAATCATAATTTACAACTAAACAAAATTAAAAAAATAAATTTCCAGTTAAACAATTCTATAAATGAAATCCAAATTAAAAAAAAAAAAAATCAGTTTCATAAAAAAAATATATATATATATTCCTTTTCCTTTTTCTAATAGACAGTCGAGTCTATTTTTTGCGTGTTTATTTTTATTACATGTCTTTACTTTAGTCTCTCATAAGTTAATGAATTAAAGTTTAAGTGAGAGTAATTGTTAATGAAGTTAAACATTAATTTTGGTATCTAAAAGCTTACCAAACAAAGTTAAAGAGGGTTAAAATATTACAAGTGTAACACTTAATTTCTTTTAATTTGAATCTAAACGCACCCTTAATATTAAATACTCTATGATAAAATTTACATTTAATTATCTAATTTATAATTTTCTATAAGCTTTTAAAATTTAAACTTAATAATTAAATATTATAAAATTAACACTCAATTATCCAATTTCTTACTTTATACACAGTGATAAAGCCAAAATTTGTTTTTATAGAGATAAATAATTTATATCAATGTGGCATATATAATTAAATTAATTTTTATATATTTAAAGAAAATTTTTATTTATAATAAAAGTAGCCAAAAATAATATATGATTGAATTTTTATAATTTTATATTTAAAAGTTTTTGTATTTTAAAAATTAGGAGAAAAGGCATGGCCCATCGACCCTAGCTCTGTTATTTATTTGTACAAATTTACTTCCAAAAAGATTTAAATCAAATCCCCCAAATAAAATTGATCATGATGTTGTTTTTTACTTTAAGCTCATCTTTAATTTTCACTCTTTTTCTCTATCAAATCAAACTACCTTTCTTCTGTACTTGCGCATGCTTGCTTGTGAATCCTTCTCCTTTTTTTTTTTTTTTTTTTTTTTTGTGCCTATAAATAATATATTATTATAATATGCTCAATTTCATTAGAAAAATCAAAAAGTCATTTGACAATTTCCTTTAATAATAATAATAATAATTAATTAATTAATTAATTAATGTTTCAACATGAGAAAAGCATACAAAGTTAAAAGAGACAGAAATGAATCAAACAATTTAATTCTTGAAAAATAAATCTTTTATTAATAATATATAACAATTTTGGTCATTTCGACAGAACAAATGAAGACCAACTACAACAAACTGA
>CATKHJ010044564.1:0-15768 GCA_949750685.1 Vernicia montana | reverse complement strand
GAATGAAGAGAGAATCAAAAAACCAAAAAACCCTAGCATTGTAAGTGACCAAAATACCCTACAAAACGGCACCATCTTGAACAATTGAAAGGGTAAATTTGTAAATGCAAGGGCTGTTGAGGGGCCAAGTGCAATAATGATACTAGAAAAATGACTAAAAGAGCCATTTAAAGCGATAGCGTTTCGATATAAAGAAGGGTGATTGCGTAAATCAAAAAATAACAAAAAGACATAAATACCCATATCAAAACTACGTCGTTTTGTATCGAATGTCTCTAAAGAAAAAGCACTTAGAAGGAAAAGAAAAAAAAGAAATGACCTAATTATCCCCCAAATCAATTTGAAAATTATTGTAGTTAAGCCACAAGGCTTTTATTGTTATGTCATGATTACAAAAGCCAAAAACATGTCACTATGGGTTTTGAAATTTGCTTCGTATAAATAGATTGATTGGTTTATAATAAAGGCATTTATTAAGTTTCATACAAGTTTACTAAAGTTTCAGTATTATTTCATGTGCAATATTAAAGATTTTATTTGCATCGATTATATTTAGCGTTTTAAATTAAATTGAATGAAACAATATGTTACCAAAGTACCATCTGATGTGTAAATTGATTTAATTTGAAATATAAAGATGTTGTGTATTCGTTTTTATGTGAACATTGATCGGCCCAAATGAAGGTTAATGTTTGGCCAAGCAACGAACACACTTTGCGATAATAAATATTGATAATTATAAAGTTATTTTCATGTGAATAATAATCGGCCCAAAGAAAGGTTGTTGTTTGACAGGATTTATTATCAATATTTGATTGTTGCCTTGAGAGTGCCATTTACAATTGATATTTCTGTGCAAATACTAAATGTCAAGTTGTGCTTGGTATTTTATTTTATAATTTTCTTGTCCAAATTCTTGATTTAATGACATAATTATTGAATATGTATTGTTTCTTTGTTCTCTATTTAGTTTCAGCAACTGCAAATAATGTTTCTGCCCAAATAAGTGATATTTCTATGCTAAATGGTACAAAATTTAAGGTCTGGAAAGAGAACGTGAAAATCGTCCTCGGTTGTATGGATTTAGATCTTACGCTAAAGACGGAGCAACCTGTTCCAACTAAGAATAATTCAAATGAGGCCAAAGTTGAGAAATGGGATCGCTCTAACCGCATGAGTCTAATGATCATGAAACTTTCCATACCATAAGCTGTTTGGAGCTCTATTTATGAGAGCAATAATGCTAAGGAATCCCTTGTGGCAATACAACAGTATTTTGCCAAAAATAAGAAATCGAAAACGAGTAATCATTTGGCTGCTCTGATTTCTATGAGATACAAGGGAAAATGAAACATAAAGGAGTACATAATGGAGATGTCAAATCTTGCTGGAAAACTAAAGGCACTAAAGTTAGAGATAAATGAAGATTTACTCGTGCATTTAGTTCTCATTTCTCTTCCTATGCAATTCAGTCAGTTTAAGGTGAGTTATAACACTCAAACGGATAAATAGACTTTTAATGAGCTCATTTCACAATGTGTGCAAGAAGAGGAAAGGATACAGAGGGATAAAACAAAAAGTGCTTACTTAGCATCGACCTCTCAGAATAAGAAAAAGAAGAGGGCTAAAGATTATGCAGATGGAACACCCTCGCAGAAAAAGGTGAAGAAGCAGGGTGATGAATTCACCTATTTTTTCTGCAAGAAGGAAGGACATATGAAGAAAAAATGTTCCAAATATGCTGCCTGGCATGTAAAGTAGGGTAAGGTTCTCACTTTAGTTTGTTTTGAAGCTAATTTAACCTCTGTACCTATAGACACTTGGTGGATAGATTCTGGTGCTATTACTCACATAAGTATGTCTATGTAGGGTTTCCTCTGGAGCCGACCGCCAATTGATGCTGAAAGATTCTTCTATGTGGGCGATGACAATAAAGTCCTTGTGAAAGCTATATGGCATTTTAGATTACTTTTAAAAACTGGTTGTTATTTGAATTTAGTTGAAACATTTATAGCTCCGTCATTTAAACGGAGTTTAATTTCTGTTTTCAGTTTAGACAAAAGTGGATACTCTTATGATTTTGGAAATAATAAAGTTAATGTTTCTCTAAATTCTAACGTTTTTGGTACCGGTATTTTAATTGATCGTCTTTATATGCTAGAAACTATTTCTTCTCATAATGAAATCCTGCATACTAGTTTAAGAGGTACAAAGCGTAAATTAACTGAGAATTCTACCACCTTATGGCACAAACGTTTAGGCCACATCTCTAAGCAGAGAATTCAGAGGCTTGTGTTGGACGAAATTCTTGATTCCCTTGATTTAACAAACTTCAAAATATGTGTTGAGTGTATTAAGGGAAAACTAATGAACATAAGGAAATTAGGTGCCGACAGATGTACGGAAGTCTTAGAACTAATACATACGAATATTTGTGGTCCATTCCCTACAGCAGTGTGGAATGGTCAACAGTATTTTATTATGTTCATAGACGACTACTCCAGATCTGGGTACTTATATTTAATAAGTGAGAAGTCTCAATCCCTAGACGTTTTCAAGTCTTATAAAGCTAAAGTTGAACTTTAGCTTAGAAAGAAAATTAAAGCTGTCAAATCTGATCGTGGTGGAGAATACTATGGCAGATATGATGGATCAAGAGAACAACATCCAAGACCTTTTGCTAACTTCCTGAAGGAATGCGGTGTCGTCCCACAGTACACTATGTCGAGCAAATCCAGCATGAATGGTGTCGCTGAAAGACGAAACAAGATGCTTAAGGACATGGTGAGAAGTATGATCAGTCATTCTTCTTTACCTGAATTGCTTTGCAGAGAAACATTAAAGATTGCAGTATATATCCTTAACAGAGTACCTAGCAAAGCGATAGCTAAAACCCCATATGAAATGGGGACTGGAAAAAAGCCCAGTATAAGACACTTACACATTTGGGGATGTCTAGCTGAGGCAAGGTCTTATAGGCCTAACGAAAGGAAATTGGACTATAAGACAGTCAGTTGCTACTTTGTTTGATACACAGAACGCTCTCGAGGATTTAAGTTCTATGATCCCACTACCTGGTCCTTCTTTAAGACGGAAAATGCGAGATTTCTTGAGGATGTAGAGTTTGGAGGGGGAGAATTAAGGAACATCTTTTTTGACGAAGAAGTTGTCTCTGAAGAAGAGAAATTTATTTCTCTTCCTAATATTGCTTTTGACAGCGATCAGGCAATAATTCCTGACATTGTTCAAGATGCAACTCCGGTTCAAGACAACAATGAAGTTCTTCTTATAGAGCAATCTCAACAGCCTCAAGAAGTGCCATTAAGGACATTCAATAGAGAAAAAGAGAAGTACGATTCCAGATGATTATATCGTATTTCTCTTAGAACAAGAATATTCTGTTGGCTTAGCGGAAGATGATCCAATCAACCTTCGCGAAGCTCTTCAAAGTTCCAATTCTCAACGTTGGATCGATATCATGCAATATGAGATGAAATCCATGAAAGACAATTACGTTTGGGATCTTGTCGAGTTGCCTAAAGGTGCGAAACCCATTGGTTGCAAATGGATATTTAAAACCAAAAGGGATTCAAAAGGAAATGTCGAAAGATATAAGGCTCGTCTAATTGCCAATGGATTCACTCAAAAGGAAGGCATTGACTATAAAGAGACATTTTCTCCGGTTTTATCAAAGGATTCTTTTAGGACAATAATGACACTTGTAGCTCATTTTGATTTAGAGCTACATCAAATGGATGTAAAGACAACATTTCTTAATGGAGACATTAATGAAATAATTTATATGGTTCAGCCAAAAATTTTGAATCCAAATATTCAAAGTCTATGGTCTGTAAATTAAAGAAATCCATTTATGGTTCAAACAAACTTATCGTCAATGGTATCACAAATTTCATTAAGTGATTACCTCATATGGTTTTGAGGTAAATGTGGTTGATGATTATGTATATCACAAGTTCAGTGGAAGTAAGTTTATTTTTTTGGTGTTGTATGTCGATGACATACTGCTGGCAAGTAGCGATATAAGCTTATTGCATGAAACCAAGAAATTTCTCACGAAGAATTTTGAGATGAAAGATATTAGGGACGCCTCTTTTGTATTAGGCATACAGATACTACAAGATCATTCTCAAGGTATTCTTGGGTTGTCACAAAAGAGTTATATCGAAAGGGTGATAAGTAGATTGGGCATGAAAGAATGTTCACCAAAAGATACACTCGTAGCTAAAGGAGACAAGTTTAGTCTCAATCAGTGCCTCAAAAGTGACCTTGAAATAAAGGAGATGCAAAATATTCCCTATGCCTCGGCAATAGGAAGTCTGATGTATGCTCAAGTGTACACCTGTCCCGAAATAGCATTTATAGTGGGACTATTGGGCAAATATTTAAGTAACCCAAGACTGGATCATTGGAAAGCAGCCAAACGGGTTATGCTTTATTTGTAGAGAACAAAGGATTTCATGCTAACCTATAGGAAATCAGATAGTTTGGAGATCATTGGGTATTCTGATTTCGATTTTGCGGGATGCCAAGACAATAAACGATCCACTTCAAGCTATGTTTTTATGCTGGCCGGAGGAGCTATATCCTGGAAGAGTGCCAAGCAGACACTCATAGCTTCTTTAACCATGACTGCAGAGTTTATAGCTTGTTTTGAGGCATCTAATAATGAGATATGGTTGTGTAATTTTATCACTGGGCTGCGTGTAGTTAATGGCATTGAAAGACCATTAAAATTATTCTGTGATAATAAGTCTGCAAGTTTGTATTCTAATAACAACAGAAGCTCTGTGAAGTCAAAACATATTGACATTAAGTTTCTGTTTGTTAAGGAAAGAGTTCAGAGTGGTTAGATTTGTATAGAACATATATGAACAAACTCCATGATAGTGGATTTATTAACTAATGGTTTGCCACCTAAGGTCTTTCATGATCACACTGCTCATATAGGTGTAGACATATTTTGCAATACCTTGTTTTAGTGGGAGTTTTATTTTTGGATGTTATATATATTAAGATATGTTTTACATGTTTATTTTATGCATAATAAAAAAATAATTCATTTCATTATCTATATCTGAATTTATTTGTGAATTTTGGATTGATATCCCTAAAGAATAAAGTAGGACTAATTGGAAATAGGCATGTTTGAGATCACATTGCATGTAATTTTCATGCCACTTATCCATACTTGATCTATGTCATTGAATATATTATTATGGTGAGCATAAAAGGTTTAGTTACGCTTGTATATAACGAAAGCCGCCATGATCTCATATTGATGTAAGAAATGGACCATATTGAAACTAAGCAGAAGTCTAAAGAAAATAGCACAAAAGTGTACACTTAAAGAATTTGTTTAATATAATTGTTTCAAGTTTTATATGTAGCTCAAGTGAGAGATTGTTAGGTTTTAATATCTATTATGTAGGCTTACATATTTAATAGAGCAATTATATTAGCGGACTATTTTATAAGTGGGTTTGGTTTAAGTAATTCGTTTATATAAAGCCCATAGATTTAAGGAATTGGTATGAGTTAATGGGTGGATACCCATTCATGACCAATATAGGTTTAATGAGATCCTAATAAGTCAGTATTTAAGAACTCCTACATTATGGTCCCAATACGTTAAATTATTCAGTCGCTTTCTATTATCTACCCATCAGAGCTAGAAAGTTGAAAAACCTTAAAGAATTAGGAATTTGACTGAGGAATGCCACACCTGCAATCTAAGCACTCGTTCATCATTCATTCCGCAAAAAATCGATTGCTATAATGGATATATGAATTTATATCTAAATCTCTTTAGTAACCATAAAATGATAGGTTTTGGGCATTAAAGCAATATAAATTTATATGATTCTAACAATTTGTTCTATGTTAAGTCTTCATGAGTGGTTTCTAAACCCTCCTAGTTTTATTGCCCATATACTATATTCTGAAAGTTCAGTTTAATACTACCATTTGGATTTAAAAAAAATAAAAAATTGATACTATGGAATTCAAATATTTTTTTGAACATATTAAAAAATGTGAACAGACTCAGCCTAAAAAAAAATAATTCCTAATAACATGTTAGAATGATTTGTAAGTAATTGAAATAGACTAGGATTGATTGAAGTTTACATTTCCATATTTGAAAACCGTTAGTTTTGATCAGAAATCAATCCCACTCCTAAACCTTGTAAGGTCTAAACAAAAGAGCTATTTTCTAAATTGTTATTATTTGACTTATAAAATATTTAAATTCAATTAATTTTCATTCGAATTAAATTCAAAAATATTATAGTAGTGAATCAAACAAAATTTAAGTATTAAAATATTTTTTATTAAAATGTTTCACTAGTCTAATTAAATGTTTAAATTTAATATATAATTTTAAGTATTTAAATAATAATTTTTATATTAAAATTTAATTCAATTTAATTTAATAATTAATACTAATTTAAAATTAGTAAACAAATTTATTTAAACTATTAATATTAATAAAATAAAATTAAATTAAATTTTAAGCATTTTTTAAATAATTTTTGTATTTTCTAGCATTTGAAAGGCTAAAAAAAAATTAAAGAAAAATATTTTGTTACTAAAAGAAAGTACTTAGCCATTTTCAATATGGAGGATGTCAACAAATACTATGATATTAGTTACAAAGTTCTTTTCAGAAATATGAAATATGAAATTCAAGCCTACAAGAAAGACCTTTCTTATTTTTGACAAACATATCATAATTAAAGGAAAATATATAAATAAATATTTATTAATCCACTCATTCTTATAACCACAATTTTTCTATATTTTTTCTCATATTTAAAAATAAATTAAAAAATATAAAATTTATAAGTATGAATATTTTTATAATTTTATAAATTAAAATTTTCACTATTTTATTTAAAAAAAAACTAATTTTAATATTACAACAAAATAAAAAATATATATTTTCAGGCAAGTTATTAGCTGTCTTACATTAATTGGGTACGAGTTTTCTAAGTAGCATTGCCTTCGGAACGCAGGAGTATACTCCGGGAGTAGAGAAAAAAGACTTGACCCTAAACAAGTCGGGTTAAGTTATTAGTCTAAAAAGGTTAAGTAAAGGCTCCACTGCTTTATCCACCAATGACCAAACCAACCAAGTTACAATCACAGAAACACACTTTTTTTTTTTTTATAGTTTCTACTGACTGAGCTGATCTAGGGTTTCTACCCATTTTCTCTTTTTCAATTTTTTACTTTCTTTACCAAAATCGATTCATTTCAGCTAATCATTTGATTCTTCTAATTATTTTTCGATCTCTATACTCTTTCAATTCACTTGATATCAGCTTAAAATATTCTTACATGGCTTCAACATCCTCAGGTACCTTTTTCTTTTTTTCTTTTATCTTTTTCCCTTTTTGCTTTCTTTGCTTGTTTGGTAGCTCAGAAAATGCGAGAAATGGAAAGGAATGTGAAGTTATGTTCGTTGATTTAGCTTAATACTTATTTTCTGCTTTGGTTTTGGTGTGTTTGCTTTTCATTTTTTTGTAGAATTATTTAATCCTTTGTTTGGTATCTGAGAAAATGTGAGAAAATACTTTTTCTTGAGATTATTGATTCTTAGTTTTTTTCCGTGTTATAGGATTTTTTTGCTAAATTATCTAGGAAAAATAGGACATATTTAATCATTTGATTAGGAACTGAGAAACTTAAAACTGAAATTTTGTCTTAGATCTTTCGTTCTTCCCCTTCTATTTGGGCAAGACTTTACTTGGTAGTGTATGATGAAATAATTAAGCTTAATTAAGGAGATCATTTCACTTTTTGACCACCAGAATCAAATATTACCCTGCTGTCCTGCAGTCTCTTTTTCTGGCATATGGTCTAATCCTAAAATAGAAATAACATATGTTATGCTTAGCTCAGGTAACTTGAAAGTTTTGTTTGCTCATATCTCAAATGGTAGAGAACATAGCATGTTGTACAATAATTGTTATGAAGTTTGATTCCATGTATTAAAACAAAATTCATGGGTTTTCAGTGATATTGAACTGGAGTGATTTGTGTCAGTGATGTCTAGATATTTTTGTGGAATATATAGGACTGCAAATGAGTCAAGCCGTTCGCGAGCGACTTGTTTTTCGGTTTGATAAAAGCTCGTTTGTGTTATACGAGCCAAGCTTGAGATTTACTTTAAGATTCGATTAATAAACGAGCCGAACTTGAGTAAAATAAAGTTTGCCTCGATTAGGCTCGTGAATAGCTCGATAATAAGTTCGTTAACAACTTGATGATGATTATTATTATTATTAACTTAATAATTTTGATATTTTAAAAAATATATTTTAATACTTTTATAAATTTTTTGATAATTCAATTTGACTAAAATATATATACTCCTAATTGACATAATATAATATTTTCTTATTATATAATCTAATATTCTAATTTTTAAAAATATCTTTTTTATTAATTAATGTTTTTGTAATACATGTAATGCTTACGTTTATAATTTGATTTTTTTTTTTACTAATTGGATACTTTTGCTTTTATATTAGTTTGAAGTATTTTTGTTATGATTATTTGATTAGAAATAAATATTTAGAAAGTTGAGTATTTTGATAAATTATAAATGAATTTCAAAACGAATCGAACTCGAGTTTAGCTGAATTATAATTTATTAACGAGCTGAGCTCGAGTTTAAACGAGCTAAGTTGAACATGATTTTTAAGCTCAAGTTTGAGTTCGGGAAAAAAATATTGAGCCGAGTCTGAATATGCTAAAACTCGGCTCGATTACAGCCTTAGGAACATATCTTATACTGTGTTCAGATGCGCTAAAGTCTGGCTTTGAGGACTACTTATTGAGAAAATTCTCTCATGATTATGGGGCTTAGCAAAGGCAATAAACAATAGTGTTTAGAAGTAAAGCACTACATACCTTAAATATATATTTGGAGAAAGTATAAAAAAGTACTTTGTGGCTTGACCATTTTACAGTTATAGGTATCTAGAATTTTTTTTTGACAAAGAGGGGTATGAGGTTTGTTTCGTTAACACTTTAGGGTTTATAGCCTTAACACCGTTAGTCAATGCTGTTGTGACAAAGTCAGTGATGATGTGACAAAGTCAATGATGACATGTCACTAACGTGGTAGTTGTGGATCCCATTTTTTTATTTTTTAAATAGCCACGTGGATAAAAAGGTGGGGCTCAAAAGTGACACGTTATTATTGACTTTGCCACATTAGCATTGACTAACGGTGTTAGTGACGGAGATTCCAAACTGCTAACGTAATAAACTCCAGGTCTCTGTCAAAAAAAAAAAAATCCACTGACTTATAAGTGTAAAATGGTTAAATCACATGATATTTTTTCCTATATATTTTGTATGTCACTGGCAAAAGCCAAGTTTATTATGGAGTCAGGTCAAGTTTGATTTTTCTATGATATCCCATGGTATTAAGGTATTTTAATAGGGAATCATTTGAAATGCGCTTCTTATGGTCAGCTGAAGCTTCCAGCAAACATATTGCCTGTGTATGCTGTTAATTTTGTCCTGACTTGTCAACTTTGTACAGGTGTTCTGGTTTGCTGCATTGCTGTGAGCAATTTTTGGGTGTATTGCTTAGTGCTGTAGGGCGGCTTTCTTTCATAAAACTCAATGGTGCCAGAAGGCTAGTTGAACTATGGGCTCTTTTTGTACCATTACTCGAATCAAGGGTAAGCCACTGGAATTCATTAATGGATGTTGAGTATTTGCACTATCCAAACTCTCTTTCTCTGTGTGTGTGTCTCTCTCTATCTCATGTGTTTGCGGTCTTATTCTTTGTCTATTATTCTCTCTACATTTTGTTATTCTTCACTATAATGAATGACCTATGTTTATGCTGATGGCTGGCTTATATGTGGCAGGTTCACTGTGCCAACAGTTCTTATTATTCATTATTTGGTTATCTATTTTCCAAGATGTTGCGGCAATGCAGACTTTGCTTGAACCGAATCACATTTCCTCCACACTTGAGCTTGCTACTCCACCCATTGCTGGGCTTTTTGATCCCATAGAAATATCACCTGCTGTCTTCCCACATTACCCCTATCCTAGTGAAGCTTTGCCACCTATGTACCCAACTTTTCCCACCACATATGATCCAAATTTAACTGGCAAATGCCCTGTAAATTTCTCTGCTATGTCAAATCTCATGAATAAAACAGCATCCGATTGTTCTTTACCTTTAGCAGCTCTGGTAGGAAATGTAATATGTTGTCCACAGCTTGGCAGTTTACTCCACATCTTCCAGGGTTATTACAGTATCAACTCTGATAAGCTGGTTTTAGAGAATTCAGTTGCTAATGATTGTTTTTCAGATATCATTAGTATTTTAGCCAGCAGAGGGGCCAATACCACAATACCTACACTTTGTTCTGTTAAATCATCAAATCTTACTGGTGGGTCTTGTCCAGTAAAGGATGTTAGTAGCTTTGAGAAAATAGTTAATACAAGCAAGTTACTGGAGGCCTGTAGCGTTGTTGATCCTCTTAAAGAGTGTTGCAGACCAATTTGCCAACCTGCTATTATGGAAGCCGTTCTTCAAATTACTGGAACACAATTGACGATCAATGAGAATAAAGAATTAGTGAGCAAGCCTTATCATATTGATACTATTAGCGATTGTAAAGGTGTGGTATATTCATATCTCTCTAAGAAACTCTCACCAGATGCTGCAAATACTGCATTCCGAATATTATCTGCCTGCAAGGTTAACAAGGGTATGGTATTTATCAAGTTACACGGCTGTTTTGGAACATCTCCCTTTTCTACTGAACCATTTCCATAAATGTACTATCATGGATGTGTTTGTGAATTTCTTTTTAATCTGTTAAATTCTTGGTGCTGAAGTGCCCTGTGTTTTAGATTGTCTTGCAAAATAATAGTGTATTATTGTTGAAGAGACGATCAGAAGTGTAGGCATTATGTGATTGGCATAGATCATTAGGTTTTATTCACTCTTCAAACAATGCTAGCTTTTCTATATGCTTTCGGTTAATATATTTTCCTTCCCAGTAAAGTGAGACCTAGAACTCCAGGCTATTAAGCACAAGATATTTCAATTAAAGTTCATCAAGTTTGATAGATTGTGATCCTATTATACTTGTGTTTTGTTGTTGGCTTGAATTGAGTTTTATTGAATATGTGACTTGCTTTCTTTGCATGCAGACACTGTCATTTCAATGCATCATATTTTGTTATATTTGTTAAACATAGCGGCATTTGTTGTATATGTTTAATGGTTGTGTGGTTTGTTTCAATTTTTTGAAGTAAATATTGCCTGTGCAGTTTGTCCTTTAAATTTCACACAGCCATCAGAGGTAATTAAAGCATGTCGTAATGTAGCTGCTCCCAGTCCTTCCTGTTGTAGCTCGTTGAATATGTATATTGCTGGAATACAAAAACAAATGCTAATTACAAACAAGCAAGCCATAATCTGTGCAACACTTTTTGGGTCCATGCTACGAAAAGCGGGGGTCATGACAAATGTATATGAGCTTTGTGATATTGACTTGAAAGACTTTAGCATCCAAGGTTATTTCCTTGCTTTCAAGTTATTCTTGTATTTTGTGTGTGTGTGTGTGTGTGTTTGTTCCTGATCTCTTCTTTATTTTACCTGATTTTGTTTATTTGTTTTGTGGTTTCATGTGTGCATGGATGCTGGAGTAGCATATGGACAACAAGGTTTGCTTCTCTCTCTCCCCTCCTCATCCCCCAACCCTCATTTCTCCTTTAAAACATGTATGCTCATATTGCAGTGAAGTTCATACCTTCTTGGAATATAGGCAAACCTGATGTCAAGTGTTGAATTGACAATCTATTGCCTAAAATTCCTTTTTATTCTCTCATTGAGTCCCGGATGCCTTAAAATTTTGATTTTCTATTGTATACCTAGAATGCCTGGTGAAACTCTTGTATATTACTGAGTGATGACTAAGTATGCACCAGATGATTAAGTGTGGTGCTTTCTTGCTTTCAAGAGATTTTTTTCTCTTGACTGTATTAGAAGGAGAGAGGGGAGGGGAGGGGAGGGGAGAGGAGGAGGGCTGGGTGTGGGGGTGTGGATTCTTGTTAAATATTGTGAAGAAACTGAAATTTTTGCCCCTGGAAAGATTAATTTGTTGATAAATTTAATCTTTGTTTAAATATAGGGTGTCTACTCCGAAGTTTGCCTGCAGATGTTGTATTTGACAATTCAACAGGGTTTAGCTTTACGTGTGACTTGACTGATAACATTGCAGCCCCATGGCCATCATCCTCCTCCATGTCATCTTTATCTCTTTGTGCTCCAGGTAACTTGTGAAAAAAGAAATTCTTTTGTGGTGCTAAAAGATGATATGGAGAGGCAGATTTTGTAGGAAGTAGGTATCTGCAATTCATTTTAACATTCATGTCTAAATAGCTACTACCTTATCTTGCAGAGATGTCCTTGCCTGCCTTGCCAACATCAGAGACTTCAAAAAATTCTGGTTTGTACCATTGCTCTTTTCTTTTTGTAACTTTCAGCTTTAGTTACATGCTTTTTACTCGTTCAACAAAATCACAACACAAAAAATGTAAAATTTCCCGTTGCATAAGAACATTTTCTAGATATAAAAGTTCCAAAGATGCCTTGAGCAGTTTATAAGCATTAAAATAATAAACGTGTATTTATTCTCACACATTTTAATGAACTGATAAATTATTCAATCTGAACATGCACTTCACTAATTCAATTGAAACCAAAATGTTTATAGTTCTGTAATTTAGTGGAAGTTCAAAGTGGTTATTGTTAAAAAATGTTGTTTAAGATAATGTCTTGTAATTTTTCGGTTAAAACCTTATGAGTTATAACTTGGGTTTTACTTCAGCATAAGCCTTTTATTATTAGTATGTAAGAGGGACTAAAGGGGGAGTGTGAATGTCTTACCAAAACTTAACTGGTATGAGAAAATTATATCCCCAAGAGGCCTGACTCTTTGATACTTTGGAAATTAAATAAGCTGCTGTTCTTCATCTAGCGTGCAAATTCTGTTGTTTATTATTTTCTTATATATATATTATATATAGCCATTTGAAATGGTGTGTTGGATCATCCATTAGGCAAAATTATTTGGAATGATCGAGGTTAGGTAATGTTTGATAGGAGGGAATGCTAAATGGTTATTGGGAATTATAAATTATTATTATTTTTTTTAAAAATAAGTGTAAAAATGGGTTGAACTCAATTTTTATCAAATAAAATATATTCTAATACAATTTACTAAATTAATATTAAAGTCAAAATCAATTAATCCATTAATTTTCTAAATTATTATTAAATCTTAAAAAAAAAAAAAAACTCCCAGGAATCTTTTAGCATTCCGTCCTACCAAACATTATTAGGGTTTTCAGATCAAACCTCGTCTTTTAATTTTATTTAAACACGAGTTTTGCTGAGTTTTAATGTTGTATGATAAAACTAAGCAAAAGGACAAAATACTTGTTCACTGCTGAGCCAACAGTTTATGCTGTCTAAATACTGCTGCTGCTGTTTTTCTTTTTAATTCCTAACATTTGTATGTTACTCGATAATGCAGGCAATCGAGGTAGTGGGTTGGAGATCGTGATACCCATTTTTTCATTTTTTATTTTCAGTACATTGTTGTACTGAAAACAATTAGTTGGGGGATGAACCAGTTTGGACTAGGTGCATCTGGAAATTGGCCTTGTCTGGGGATTTTGCATGTATATTTTGGGTAGCCTCAATGTATAGCAGTGTTCTTTCTTTTATTCGAGAAATTTTTTTGTCTTTGCCTCTCTCTAATTTTGATTTGTTTTGTTTTCAAACTTTGGGAAGACCTTAAGTTTCTGAGGAATTTTGTGTGGCTGTTTTTTATTTGTTTTATGTTTTGAAATGCTAACTTTTGCTCACAGATTTCCCTGTCTAGAGAGGACAGACTATCCTTTTCTTTTTACATGACTATTGGATATTTTTTTCTTGGGTTTTTTACACAAATACATAAAAAAAAAAAAAAAAAAAAAGGAAAAAATATTATAAAAATACTCTAAAAAAAAAAAAAAAATTTAAAAAAATTCCTATTCAGCTGTATTTTATTATAAAAATATTCTCATTGACTTTTATATCATATATGTAATGGTGGATTTTCTTATAATGAGTTTTTTTTTAAATGATAAACTAATAATATATTTTTTTTAAATCTCAATAATTTTAAATTTCTTCTTAATATTATTATAAAATAATTATTTTTTTATTTTTTATTTTATGAAATAAGCTCTTAATAATTATATATATTTTAATAAATAAGAAATATAGAAAAATAATAGAAATTAACAATAGTAAAAAAATTAATAATAAGAAAAAAAAATTTGTTCATTTTTATACATTTTAATTGTTTGATGTAGTTAATATTTTTGTTATTTATAAATATTTTGATAAATTGACAATAATGTCAAAAAGTGCATTAACACTTAAAAAAAACAACAATAACAGTAAATGATATATGTTTATATATGTTTATAAAAACATGGTATATGTTACGTATATATTTAGTTTTTTCAATTACTTAATATTTATACATATTAGAAATATAAAAAAAAATTAAAAATATAAAGTAACAGTAAATGGTATACGTATACTATAAATTGGTATATTTTTAGTTGATTTTTGGTATCTGCAACTACTTTATATTTATACATATTGAAAATATGAAAAAATTAAAAAAAGATAAAGTAACAGTAAATAATATACGTATACTATAAATTGGTATACTTTTAGTAGATTTTTGGTATCTGCAACTACTTTATATTTATACAAATTGGAAATATGAAAAAATTAAAAAGATAAAGTAATAGTAAATGGTATATGTATACCATAAATTGGTATACTTTTAGCAGATTTTTGGTATATGCAACTACTTTATAGTTATACAGATTGGAAATATGAAAAAATTAAAAAAGATAAAATACCAATAAATAGTATACATATACCATAAATTGGTATACTTTTAGTAGATTTTTGATATCTGCAACTACTTTATATTTATACATATTAGAAATATGAAAAAATTAAAAAGATAAAATAACAGTAAATGGTATACGTATACCATAAATTGGTATATTTTTAGTAGATTTTTGATATCTGCAACTACTTTATATTTATACAGATTGAAAATATGAAAAAATTAAAAAAGATAAAGTAACAGTAAATGGTATACATATACCATAAATTGGTATACTTTTAGTAGATTTTTGGTATCTGCAACTACTTTATATTTATACAAATTGGAAATATAAAAAAAAAAGAAAAAAAAATAACAGTAAATGGTATACGTATATCATAAATTGGTATACTTTTAGTATCTCCAATACTTTAATATATACATATTAATTTAATTAAAAAATTAGTTAAATTAATTAACTACGTGTGGTATATAAAAAATAATTAATGGATTTTTTTCTAAAATAATAATTAATAAATGTAATTAAAAATAAATAATATTAATAATAATAATTAATTATTTTATTTTATTTTAATAATAATAAAATTAAATTATTCAGCAAGTGACAATTATTGCTAAAATAAAAAAAAAATTATTTTAGTTATTAAAATTTTAAATTCAATGTTTTAACTGTTCAGAAGTTAAGTTTTAAGTCTCAATCTGTGAAAAAAATTACGAATTGGAGAAGTCAGGCAATTGAAAATTTTAATATTTTCCACTAAATAGCCAAATAATTCACTTT
>CATKHJ010044448.1:0-10397 GCA_949750685.1 Vernicia montana | reverse complement strand
CAGTGAGTGAAAAATCTGCCACTTTAGGCCTCTGCTTTAGTTGCAAGCTGAATGGTCTCACTAAGACTCCACACATCTTGAACACCCAACCTATCTTGGATGTTTGGTCTCAACCCTCCAATAAACCTTGCTGCCCGTTGTGATTTGGTTTCAGAAAGGTCATTTCGGGTAGACAACCGAAAGAATTCAGTTGAATAATCTCGCACTGAACGATCTCCTTGCCGACAATTTTGATATTGATGAAATAAAATATGATCATAGTCACGTGGTAGAAAATTACCCTTGAGTAGTTGTTTCATCCGCCGTCAGGATCTTATTTGTGTTTTCCCCATACGAACTCGTGACATATGCTCCTGCTCCCACCAAGCTAAAGCTCCTCCCTTTAATTTGTAAGCCACCAATTTGACCTTTTTGTTTTCGGGGATCTCCATATAGTCGAAGAACCTTTCTATTTCATTAAGCCAATCTAAAAATTCTTCAATGTGCAGCTGACCATTGAAAGTAGGAAGCTCCATCTTTAATTGGTACTCAAAATTGTTTCCAAAACGACCTAAATCAGGTCTGTCATTGTAGTTTCTTATTTGGTTACGCCTCATGTTCGCCTGTTCAGGAGTCTCGATCTCCTCATCATTGCTGTCATCAAGTTCTCTTTGAATATGCCTTTGAATTGGAATTTCTAAATTTAGCGGGGGCTGATCTAGGTGATTTCTTGGTGGTTGTGGTGGTGGTTCTACCCGATCATGAGGACCATCGTTGATAGGTGCAACAGCCCGTAACTCGACTCACAATCCTTCAAAAGAGGTTTGCAAGCCTTGGAGAACCCGTAGAGTCTCCTTCTGTAAGTCGATCATAACTTTCATGTCGTTGGAGGTTGAATCTTCAGTGTTAGTCATCTCCTTTTGCACAAAGTGACTCTCGTAGGGTAAATTCCTGCTCTGATACCACTTGATGCGGTGAAACAAAAAGGAAAACTGATTTTAGGATTGAAACAAACCAAAATCTGCTAGGAAAACACAAGAGTTGGGCAGCTGTAATTGTTGAAAATTACATATAAAAACACACCTAAAATACAATTGTAAATTGGTACAGCTGAATATAGGACTCTAATAGTTGTAAATATTTGAAAAATACATGAAAACAAACCTAAAACTCTGTTGTAATTGCAGCTGGTCAAGAAGTTGTAATAGCAGCATATGTTGACTAATAAAATGAAGAAGAAGAATATGGAAATTAGCTCTAAATATTGATATTGAGATTGCTGCTAACTGTTGTCCTACATCAGAAAAAGGGAGTGTTGATTATCCTCAGAGAATAAGGATATCAAAGGTTAAGGAAGCTCTGAAAAAATATGAAGATGGGAAATAAATGTGGCCTTGATCAAATCTCTATTGATATTTGGAAATTTCTTGGGGAGGTGAGGGTGGTGTGGTTGTCCATTGTTTAATAAGATATTGACATCAAGGAAAAACATAGGAACTGGAAGAGGAGTGATGTTATTCATTTATTCTTAAACATAGTTATTAAAGGCGTAAGCCACACTAAGGCGCAAAGCCAATGTGCAAGCGTGAACTTCAGTGACTTGAGGTGCAGAAGAAATAAATTAAGAATGGTTAAGACAACTACAGGTATAGTTATATTAATAGCATAAAACATTTAAAATTGTTGCGTTAGTGTTTTTAAAATCTAAATAAAATTAAAACTAAAGATGTTAAAATGTCTCTTAACTCTAATCTTACGTTAATTCATGCTAAGCTAGAATAACAGACAAAAATTTCTTCGATAAAAATTCACAACATAAGTATTCAAGAAAAACAAAGAAACAGAGAAACAAACAAAAGCATAAAATAGAGAGGATTCAAGAGCATCTATAAAAGGAGAAAGAATACATAAGTAGGTTAGAAAAGAAAGAAAAAGGAAGGGGGAAAGGTAATAAAATTGAATTAAACCTGAAAGGAAAGCCAGCTTATAACAATTAGAATTTAGAGGTAATACAATTAAATTACATATGAAAATAGAAAGTGTAGCTCATGACTAGATATTAGAAAATCTACAAATAGGAAAGTCAATTCATGTCATCCAAATCATAGGAAATAATGAGAGAAAAAAATGAGAAAAGAGTTGGTGAAAAAATTTAATGAAATCTCGAATAAGGGAAGTGAACTTATGAAAAATAGGAAGATAAGCTAATAACAACAAAAGCTTAGAGATTAGTCAAATCTCATTAGCCTATTTCTTTGCAATGAGTTGTAATCTTATATATATTCCTTTTATATGTATAACTTCCTAAATTTATAAGGTGAGTCAATCTCTTAAATATTGCAAAGGAGTGCCTAAGTGAAGTAACTTAAAAAAGAAAAAAAATATATCTCATAAAGATCAAATATAGTAGAGGTGCACCTAGGATCATGCCTCATCTAGGTCACCAGCACAACCCCTAGTGCCTTAATAACCATGTTCTTAAATAAGGAGATTTCCGAAGTTGTTAGTATTATAGAGATCTCAAGTTGATGTCTCATTATGAAGTTGATAATTGAGAACTTAGATATTCTCTAGTTAGTTTGTATGTTGGAGAAAAATTTGTATTTTGTTTTCTCTGTCGTAAGCTTCCTATTCTAGCAAGCTTGACAGTGGGGTCAGGTAGAAAGTGTATCTTTCTTGTAAGCGAGACAAGCGTATTAAGATTGAGAAAGTAGATTATGATTGAGGCATGGGTCTGATTAAAGTCCATTTTTTTGTACCTGAAGCTATGTACTCAACTATATAAGAGTTAGAAAAATGAAAGAAATATAGCTGCTTTGAGGTTCAAATTTCCAGAACCTGTTATGTGTGCTGTGTGAGTTAATTCTCTACTCTACCATTTCTGAACGAAAGTTTTAGGAGAGTATGTAGCACACATTAAGGAATGACAGTGTTATCTGAAATTGACTTGGTCACATGCTAGAAAGATTCACTTTCTCGTAAGGGTGTCAATCAAAATAATATTGAGAGGAGGAGATATTCTTGTATGGTTTTTATTTCAACAAAGGTCCCATTGTAGATATTAGAGCAGAAAAGAGTATCTATTAGATATATGAATGCGCTGAATGATGTGCATTAAGGCGGTCCCTAATGTACATACCGGTGATCTATGGAAAGTTCTTTTTTTTTTGGCTTAAATGATGATTAGTGTTGACGATGTCTCTTTTTGCTTCAGACCATGTGAATTGACAAAGCATATCCAATAGGATATTCCTCGTTGCATTATGTTTTGATGATGATAAATACTCAATCCAGAGTTAACAAGAAGTTGGAACAACGGAGAAATACCTTAGATTCTATGAGTTTCAAGCTAAAAAGATAGAAAATGGATTATAAGCATTGCAATTTTAGCAATGAAAGGGGAAGTGAGGGAAGTGAGTTTAATGTAATTGGTAAAAGTCCCTCAAAGTTTGCATTTTTGATATCTAGGCTCTACATCAGAAGAATGATGGGAGATGAGGATGTCAACAAGAAGATTATAGCAGTATGAAGGAAAACTTATATATACAACTACAAGTTTGATTGATCATAATGTATGATAGTTTGTGTTACATGTCCACAAAATTAGCATGGTAGATATGAGGATGCTAAGATGGATTTTAGAAATGCAAAAAGTACTAGTTTAAGAACGAGTATGATTGTAGGAGAGTAGGAGTCGCAACTGCTGAAGACAAGTTCAAATAGGGTTGATTGAGATGGTTTGGTTATATCTATTGTAGAACATCAAATTTGTTTGCAAGGTCAAGTATTAATGAAGTCATAAGAGGTAGGAAGATGAGTGGTTGACCTAGGATGACTTACGGTAAAGTAGTGAAAAAGATTTTGTATTGCTAGACCTTTCTATCAATAATGAAAAAGAATCCATATGACCAATATCAACTAGATTGGAATTAGAGTAAGTTTTTCTCAATAGAAGGATGCAATACTAGTAGTTTTTGATTGAATAGAACTTGTTGGTCTTTGTACAAAAAAAGAAAACCTTGAACCATACTGGTAGTCACTGTAGCTTAAATTTTAGCACAAAAGTTACAACCATAAAGTTAAATACAAAATTCACTAACAACCTATTTGGATGGGGGGTAGGGAAGGGTAATTAATGAAAGGGCAGGGAAGGGTAAGGACGGGAAAGGAAGGGGAAGTGTAAATGTTAGCCTTTCTCTTGTTTGGGAAAGGAGTGGAGGAGGAAGGGTAATTAAAGGAAGAGTAAGTGTTAAAAGTACAAAAATAACCTTATAATTAAAGGAAGGGTAAGTACTAAAGCAAGGATAAAATTGATAATTTTTTTTTTTTTTTAATATTTTAGTTTTAACTTGCTCTTTCTTACACCCCAAATTGGGGGTGTAAGGAAATGAAGGTTAGAATGGTAGGGAAGGGTAAGTCTTACCCTTTCTTACTCCCCTACTTTATTTGGACCATTCTTCCCAAGCAAGGGTACAAGGTTACCCTTCCTTTATTTACCCTCCTTTCCCCTTCCCTACCCCCCATCTAAACAGGATGTAAATCATTCTATCAATTACTTGTTGGTATGTATGACAAGAATTACATGTAAACTGTACCTGTGTTTTTGGGTGGCAAAATGATATTCTACATATGATTAATCTTTAGCATTTTTGGTCCTAAAATTGGTGTGTAAGTTAACGGGGTATTGTATTTGTCTTTTATAATTCCTTTGTTTTCCCTAAAGTTGAAGGTATGCTAGGAATTGTTCTAGGTAAGTTAAAGGGGGTCTTACATGATTGGAGTTTGATCTTTGTGATGTATGGTTTGTGAATATTGGATAAGAAACATATCCATATTGTTAGTATGGTGATATGAGGATGTTAAGATGGATGTATGAGAATGCAAGAAAGGATTGGAAAAAAAAAGAGTACATTCATAGGAAAGTGTAAATAGTGCCGTTGAAGATAAGGTGCGGGAGTTGATTGAGATGTTTGGGCATTGTCTGTTGTAAACTGAGGTAATTTCCTCTTGTATTCCATCAATGATTTGTACACATATATATATATACAAAACTAAATCCTATTTTAGGAAGGTAAGCTACATATAATCCTATAATCATGCTATCAAATATTTCTAATTATATACAAAGATATTCCTAATTATAATCTATTCCTATTCTGTAACACTCCTCCTCAAGCTGGAGCATAGATTTTAATTAAGCCCAACTTGTTACAAAGATAATCAACCCGAATCCCGTTTAGAGGCTTTGTAAAGATATTTCCTAATTGTTCTCCTGTCTTGACATAACTTGTAGAAATTAAGCCTTGTTGAATCTTTTCACGAATGAAATGACAATCAATCTCAATATGCTTTGTTCGCTCATGAAATACTAGATTAGAAGCAATGTGAAGAGCGGCTTGGTTGTCATACCATAACTTAGCTGGTACTGAAGCCTTAAGACCTACCTCAATCAAAAGTTGATGTATCCACATTATTTCACATACATATTTAGCCACAGCTCGATACTCTGCTTCAGCACTCAAACGTGAGACAACAGGTTGTTTCTTGCTTTTGCATGAGACCATATTTCCACCAATAAAAACACAGTAGCCTGAAATAGACAGTCTATCTTCCTTAGACCCTGCCCAGTCAACATCTGAAAAACACTTAATTCTAGTATGACCATTAGGGATGGCAGCGGGGTGGGTTTTCCATTACCCGTATCCACCCCGCCAATATTTATTTATATTCGCCCCACACCCGCCCCGCTACGTGGCGGGGCGAGTATCCGCGGGTTTACCCGTTTTAATTTTTTTCTTTTTTCTTTAAAAAAATTATTTAATATTAATTTTTTATATATACATATATTCATTTATATCTCTTTTCTACATATCTATACAATATAATTTATCTTTTACATAAAAAAAAAAGCTATAAATTAAAAATGATATATTAAATATATATATATATATATATAATATTTGAAAAATAAAAAATATATATTATATATATAATCGGGGCGGGTTATAGTTTTACCCGCCCTGCCTCGAACTTAATTCGGGTTTTAAATTTAAAACCCGCCCTGCCCCATTTAATAAATGGGGTGGGTAGGAGCGGGGCGAGGGGGGCTAAATTGCCATCCCTAATGACCATGGTTGCTATACACAATAACTCGCCCAGGTGCACCCTTCAAATAGCACAAAATTTGCTCTACTGCTGCCCAACGGTGAACAGCTGGAGAGGACATGTACTGGCTAACAACACTAACTGAGTATGCGATATCTAGGCGGGTCACAGTAAGATAATTCAACTTCCCAACCAATCTTCTGTATCTCTTTGGATCATCAAACAATTCACCCTCTTTTGTAAGTTGCAAATTAGGAACCATTGGCGTACTACATGGTTTAGCACCCAATTTTTCTGTTTCGGTCAATAAATCAAGCACATACTTCCTTTGAGATAAGAAGATTCCCTTCTTGCTTCTAGTTACTTCAACACCCAAAAAATATTTCAACATCCCCAGATTTTTAGTATGAAACTGACTGTGAAGAAATAACTTAAGAGATGAAATACCTGCAGTATCACTTCCAGTAATAACAATATCATCCACATACACAGCTAACATAATGATGCCAGTAGCAGATTGTCTGTAGAAAACTGAGTGATCAGACTGACTCTTCTTCGTACCAAACTCCTCAACAGCCTTACTAAATTTGCCAAACCAGGCACGGGGGCTTTGTTTCAACCCATACAAAGACTTACGAAGGCGACACACTCTCCTATACTCCCCCTGAGCAACAAAACCAGGTGGTTGCTCTATATAAACTTCCTCGTGAAGATCACCATGAAGAAAAACATTTTTGATATCTAATTGATGCAAAGGCCAGTCATAAGCAGCAACCATAGAGATGAACAATCTGACAGATGTAATTTTAGCGACATGAGAGAAGGTATCTGAATAATCCACCTCATAAGTTTGAGCATAGCCTTTAGCAACAAGGTGAGCTTTTAAACGTACAACTGAGCTGTCAGGATTAACTTTAACCACAAACACCCATTTACAGCCAATAGTTTTCTTACCTACAGGTAAATCCACCAAGGTCCAAGTACCATTATCCTTTAAAGCATTCATCTCCTCAATCATAGATTTGTGCCATCCAGGATGAGAAAGAGCCTCATGAATAGTTTTAGGAACAAAAATAGAATCGAGAGATGTAATAAAAGAACAGGATGAGGGAGACAAATGCTTATAAGATACAAAAGAAGATACTGGATAAGTACATTGACGCTTACCTTTGCGAACGGCAATAGGAAGATCATCATTAGAATTGGGAAACGGATCAGATGACGAAGGAACTGGCGCAGGACATGAAGCAGGAGGTGTAGGAACAGTAACTGGATCAGGAGCAAGAGGTTGTGGATAGCGAGTATAAACTTGTTTTATAGGAGGCTTAATAGGAGGAGGCTTAACAGGAGCATATGGAGGAAGATCAGAACTAGGAGATGTAATAGTATAGATTAGTAAATCATCATCCTCTCCTTTACTGAAAGAACGTGAAGATGAAGAAAATGGTGTTTGTTCTAGAAAGGTAACGTCAGCTGACATAAGGTACCTGTTAAGACTGGGATAGTAACACCTATACCCTTTTTGCACACAAGAATACCCAAGAAAAATACACTTTAGAGATTTGGATCAAGTTTTGTAACCTGAGGTCGAACATCCCGAACAAAACAAGTATATTCAAATATTCTAGATTCAATAGGAAACAATGACTTATTAGGAAAGAGGACATGAAAAAGAGTTTCATCGGAAAGAACAGAGGAAGGCATACGGTTAATTAGAAAACAGGATGTGGAAACTGCATCAGCCCAAAATTGTTTAGAGACTTGCATTTGAAATAACAAAGCTTTGGCAGTCTCAAGAAGATGTCTATTTTTTCTTTCAGCAACTCCATTATGAGATGGTGTATCTACACAAGAAGTTTGGTGAATAATGCCATGTTGAACCATATAATTTTGGAAATATTTTGATAAATATTCCTTAGCATTATCACTTCTCAAAATCTGTACAGGCACATTAAATTGAGTTTTAATTTCAGCACAAAAAGCAGTAAAACAGGAGAATAATTTTGAACTATTTTTATAAAAAATAACCATGTCATTTAAGAATAATCATCAACAAATGTAACAAAATATCTAAATCCAGTCTTAGATACAACAGGACAAGGACCCTAAACATCAGAGTGAACTAACTCGAAAGGAACACTAGCTCTTTTATTGACTCTGGGACTAGAATTCAAACGATGATGTTTGGCAAATTAACATGATTCACAATCTAATGAAGACAAACTAGAAAACTGAGGATAAAGTTTCTTTAGCATAGGCAATGAAGGATGACTCAATCGACAATGGGCTTCAAAAGGGGTTACGACTCCAGAGCAAGCAACAGACTTTGGTATTTGTGTATCAAGAATGTAGAGACCTCCAAACTCATGTCCTTTACCAATAATCTTTTTTGTCATAAGATCTTGAAATAGACAAAAATCAGGATAGAATGAGACACATTAAGAGAACGAGTAAGTATACTGACAGAGACTAAATTAAAAGACAAGTCAGGTAAACTTAAAACAGATTGCAAAGAAATTGAGGGTTTTGGAATAATTGTGCTAGACCCCAAAACACGAGATGTAGACCCATCCGCTAAAGTAATTGTAGAACTAGAAGCATGTGACTTAAAAGAAGAGAACAGACTAGAATTACCTGTCATGTGATCTGTGGCACCAGAATCAATGACCCATTTGGAAGATGAGGAAACAAGACGTGTTCATTTTACCTGAGTCAGCAATGGCAGTGATAGGAGTAGATGAAGACTTTAGAGATTCTTGATACTGTGAGAACTTGGTATACTCATCTGCAGATATTAGAATATACTCAGAAGTATCATTAGTAGATGCAACATGGGTTGATTGGTTTGACTGATTCTTACGCTGCAACATTCTACAATCCTTCTTCACATGCCCTGCTTATGACAATAATAACAAACAAAACCTCCCAAATCTTGTCCTCGAGTATCAGGATTTCGATCATAGCTATTGGAGTCTCCCCTTTTATTGCCACTTCCATATGGCTGTCTCCCAGATTTAGAGGTGCGGCTAACAAGAGCACTATTAGGCTGAGCAGGTGTTGAATTTTCTGTGCGGAGTACCCTACTAAAAGCTTCTCCTAAATAGGATATCTCGGGACTAGAAAGAATTTGAGATTTAGCAGCCTCAAACTCAGAGGGAAGACCAGCTAAGAAACTCATAACAACAACCATCTTCTCTCTCTGAGCTTGCTGAACTTTCACATCAGTATTGAATGGAAGTAACATATTCAGTTCCTCATGAGTCTTCTTAAAATCCATAAAGTAGTCAGTGAGAGATCTCTCTCCTTTTTCTGGATGATAAAAAGCTTGGCATACCTCATAAGTGCGGTTGATATTTCCCTTGCCAGAGTACACAAACTCCAAGTAATTCATTAGTTCTTTCACAAATTCACAATGATTTATTAAACCAACCACCTCACTTTCAATAGAATTACGTATTCGTAAAAACAGACGGGCATCCTCTCTTAGCCAAGAGACTTTCGAATCATCACTAGGTGGGTCATCAGTTAAGTGATTATCTATAGCAATACTCCGCAAATAAAGTCGAATAGTTTTACTCCAATCTAAATAATTAGATCTATTAAGTTTATGTTCCTTGATTTTTGACATCACAGGAACATTAGACATGACTCCAGACTTCTTATAAGCCATAATACCAAATATGCTATAAAAAACAGAAAACCAAAACTGAAATTCAAGAGGACCTGAACCCGTTGCAAAAAAGATCCCACACACGAATGGATGCTTACCCAACCAGATACAAAGAAGTGTTATACAGAGCAAGGCGAACTCGAGACTGAAGACCGTAGCAGGTGGCCGGACCGGACATGCCTTAAGACACCGGCGAGTGAAATTTGGACAGAAACTTGTGGTAGCGTGTGAGTCTCACACGCGAGGTTTCTGGTCACCGGATTTTGGGGAGGCGCCGGTCGGCAGGTGCCGCTCCGTCCTAGGCCAACGGTGATGACAAACGGTCACTCTAAAATAGTGACCCAAGTTTCGTTCCCCAAGCTGCTGTTTTTCCAGCAGACCCAAATACAATTCCCAAGCTGCTGTTTTTTCAGCAGACCCAAATACGAGGCAACCCTAATTTTAAAGCTCTGATACCATGTAAACTGAGGTAATTTTCTCTAGTGTTCCATCAATGATTTGTACACATATATATACACAAAACTAAATCCTATTTTAGGAAGGTAAGCTACATATAATCCTATAATCATGCTATCAAATATTCCTAATTATATATAAAGATATTCCTAATTATAATTTATTCCCATGCTGTAACAATAAACAT
>CATKHJ010044427.1:0-12759 GCA_949750685.1 Vernicia montana | reverse complement strand
CTATGCAATAAAATTCTTAAATTTATCTTCCCCATGAACTAATGTTATACTTCCACTTTCGCTTCATCATATAGCATCTTAAATTGTATAAAAGGTCGCCAATCAATCACACACATTAAGCACAAAGAAAATAATTTAATTCCATTATAAATGAATAATTAACCAAATATATATGAAATACACAAGAATCAACCAAAATCCATCTAAACCCTAGACAAAATAACTTAGCTACTCATAATTGAAAGAATAAAAGAATAAATCCAATGAATCAAATAACAAGACATGGTTTAATCAAATTAAAGAATAAAATGAAATAGAGTTTAAGAAAACTTCTTAGAGAATCAAGCAATCTGGAAATTGAAGGTTGAATCTGCAATTTTGAAGGCTCCCAATCTGGTATGAAAAAGTCCCTTCAACAGCTGCCAAATCCTCCTTTAAAATAACCAGCTCTTTTTCTCGATCTAATATTATCCTCTCCTTTCTTCTATCTCTTTCCCTTTTCTAATTGATTATGTTGTATCCCTTAATTATCTCCCTTGATTTCGGTGAGTCCCATAAAATTTAAAACCCTTTTTGTTGCATTTTATCCACATCAACTCGTTTTATTATTTTTCAAAATTCAGACAGCAAGCGCATAGGTCTTGTGCGTTTCTGGGCTTAATCCTGTGCAATCTGGGTTGACAGCTTTAAGTAAGGAAAATGGCTTGGATCTTTACTTCAATTACATTTCACTCTCCTTCTAGTTCAATTAAGCTCCAAAACCTGCAAAATCTATGAAAACACTCGAAAGTCTTCAATTAGTCAAATAAATGGAATTTTTGAGGATTTGATTACAAATTTGCACCAAAAATCTCTAACTTCGAGGTAAAATCATAGCAATATAAAAGTAAAATTTCAGCACATCATCGAACCGGCCCATTTAAAAATAAAAATATTTACCCTGCTTCGGGTCAGGTCGAGTAGTGAGACGGGTTAGGTCAAGTTGGATATACCTGTTTATATTCTTTTTTTTTTTTTCTCTTCAAATTTTTTTTTAGTGTTATTTTCTCATATATATATATATTCATATTTTTTTTCATACATATCTATACAATATAATTTATATTTCACATAAAAAATAAATTATAAATTTGAAAAAAATATAAATTAAATACATATAATATATAAAAAAAATATATATATAATATATATAATCGAGTCGGGTTATACTATTACCCGACCTGAACCCAACACAGGTATAAATTAAAAAACCCTCTCTGCCCCATTTACTAAACGGGGTGGATATTACCTGCCTCATTAGGATGTAAGATGAATTCTAGATCTGAATTTAGAATCTTAAAATGCAAGAGAAAGGGATTATACATTAGTTTTTCTCGGCTTTCTTATAAATGGGGCGAGCTTAGCTCCGGATCTGAGCTCCACCTTGGATTGATAATTATAATTGAAGATAATAACAACTTTAAAGTAAAATAACTTTGGTAGGTGATAGATTAGGATATGGAAAAGTGATTTTTGGTATTAAAAACAAAGTTTTTTATTATTATAAATCAGTATAATTTCATTTTCTAGTTTTTCCATCCATTTTCTGAAGGAGGTGTGCAGTATTGATAGGGAAGGGGTGGTCCGGAGGCGGTTGGTGGCATGCCACGCTAAGCATGCCGCCCGGGTTGACTCGATTTGGCACTAATTTGGTCCCGTTTTGGCCTGTTTCTGATCCGATTTGGGTCTGATTTAATACTATGGGTTTGTAACTGAAAAGCGGTCATCTGGAGGTGCAATTTTGAGGATTCACAGATGCCCCCTTATCATATTTGGACGGCCTGAGGCCAAATCTGATAAGCATGAACCGGAAGGGTTCCGAGATCATTCTAAAAAAACTGAAAAAATTCTTATCTGGAATTGGAACTATGATAAGATGCCATGTCTGTTTCTGGGCTTTTTCTTACTCTTTTTTTTATTATTTTTTGCCATTTTTGAATTTCTGAAGTTTCTGCAATTTCGAAAGATTCTGAATTTCAGATTGAGACCCCATCTGTCCCAGGACGTAGATAAAAATCAGATGAACCTATTGCTTCAAACGAAATTGATTTTCGACTTAAAATGAGCCTGTTATGCCAAAACCACGTGATTTGGACTTGAGAATCAAAAAGTCAAAGATGCAGTTATTATGGGGACTACCTTTTCTTCTATATATATCCCTTCTTTCTTTTCAAATTTCATTTTCACTCTTTCTCTCTATCTCTCTAAAACTTCTCTCTATCTCTCTAAAAGTTCTATGGAGCTTTCCCATCAACCAACAATAGGCCCTTAGGATCCTGAGATACTGCTGAAAGAGCCAGATCGCCATGTCAGTTACAGTGGATCTCTTCAGGTATATTTTAATTCCTACATTTATAGTTAGTTTTCACATATAAAATAAATAATAATTATTTTAATTTAATTAACTAAATAATAATAATAATAATAATTAATAATAATAACTTTTTTTTCTTCTTTTTTTTTATTTTCTTTTTTATCTTCTTTTTTTTATCTTTTATCTTTTTTATTTTTATCTTTTATCTTTTTAATTTTTTAATTTCTAGCGTGGACAACTGAGACCTAGGGGAGGCCGAAGTATCATGGAGCTAGTCCATATTTACTTAGAGGGTCAGGAAGCTATTCGTCAGTGCCTCGAGCCATCTGGTTTGCTCGGGTGGTTGGAGCTAGACATCAAGCAACCCATCAATACCATTGTAGTCAGAGTGTTGGTGGGACACCATAAATACCTTCCACCTTTCATGTGGTGAGTTGACGATTACTCCTTTCGAGTGGAGCATGATTACGGGTATGCATTTCGGATCCCGTCCTCTTGAGTTTTATACTTCATGGATTGAGCGTCCTGCTACAGAGATGATCACCTTGATTGGTGTTGACCCTCATCGCGGGAATCTCTATGTTCCACGTTCTTAGCTCCATCACACCCTGATGACCATGAGGCAGACACCAGATCGATATATTATCGATCAGAGTGCTAGGCTGTGTGCCTTGATTATATTGAGCTACACTTTCTTGTATAACAATAAAGATAGCATTAACCTGAGCGTCTTGCGATCCTTGGTGAACTTGGATGAGATTGGTGAGTTTGACTGGGGAGGTTCTAGTCTTTGCGCCCTATACCATGAGCTGGGAAGTATTTCCCGTGGGACACTTAGTGGTCATGGTGGTACCTCTATTGTAGTAGAGGTGAGTACTGTACTTCATCCAATAGTCTTTTTTTCTGTCTGCCCCCTGTCTGGTGATTGACTTGGTCAAAATTTGCTCTTACATTACTGGGCCTATGAGCATTTCCCAATGCTAGCCCCACCGTTGAGAGAGTCTGCTGCGATTGACCCGCCATACGAATGCCTCTGGAGGGCATCCAACAGGACTTTAGTTTTGGCACTGTCTTTTGAGACTTGCAGAAGGACCTTTGCTACTATGAGTGCAGACTAGGTATTCTTTATTTGAATTCAATCTAAACCTTTTTTTTTTCAATGCTTATTTTGTAGTCTGTTTTGCAAGTAAGATGTATTCCATTTCAGAGACTAATAGAGTGGATACCTAATCGGATCAGGCCTAGTTTAGAATTATCTTCTTGTCGCCTCTTGCTTCATTGTGTGGCTTTGAGGATGTTCTTCCTTGGAGAGAGGGTGAGAGCACAAATGACAGGAGAGAGAGTTGTGCCGCAACCACCGCCTATAGATATGAGATATGGTCTAGCTATCTTGGGAGAGGATGATTAGGTTACAGGAGTATCTTGTCTGGATTACCTACTTCCTGATGCCGATTATGATGAGTTCTGTGAGACTTCTTTGATGTAGGGTATACCTCCATTACATGTATTACGGAGGCCAATGCACCGGGGATCTGGCTGAGGCACTGCACGAGGAGCCCCTTTTAGAGCTGGCAGTTTTGCTCCTGTGAGAGGTGAGAGCATGAGTCCTAGGGTTGGCGCTTCAGGTTTTATAGCTGGTCTTTCGCGTTACAGAGCTAGTGGTTCAGTTTTGGCTCCAGATGCTTTTGTGGGAGATCCGACTACCCCGATTCCTCCATCTTCTGGTCTAACCTGGATTCCTTCCCATCTGAATTATATTTCTTATGATGGTCAGGAACGTCGCTATGATATGCCTAATAGTCGACCGACATTCTTTCCTACCATTCCTGATAATGTTACAGAGGTATGAGTCTATTCAGCTGCTTCTTACTTGCTTTCTGATGACTTTTGTCTGACCTTACTCTTTTATTTTCAGATTCCTGTAGAGTTTACCCGCCATCATTTCGACCTTTTGAGTAGATATGCCTTTGCTATGACAAGCCTCTTGCATGATTTAGATGAGCTGGTAGAGGAGCGTGAGGAGGAGCCCAGGCAGAGGCATCACAGACCCAGGCGTGATCTCCAGTGACCTATTTATATTTATTTACATATGCTATGTATGCATGTAGGCTATATATGCATGTATGTTATGATGACTATGCACTTTATGTTATGCTTTTATGAACATGATGTGATATCTATTATCTTATGACTTTAGTAAGACTCCATTATGCTTTTTCTTATGCTTTTCTCTCATTTTTCTTTTTTTTTTTTTGTTAATCTTGCACCAATTTTGACTTAAAAAATGTATCTTTGGAAGCCCGAAACCATGCGAAACATTTAAGGATTGTTGTCAAAATTTGTTGGGAGATAGAGTGCGACCGATGGAGGTCGGTGACATGCCGGGCGGCACAAAAGAATGCCGACGGCACTGGGTGGAATCGGCGGCATGCTTCTGGTACCGCGAGATTAGGCGGCATGTCGCAAGCTGGGCGGCACGCCGCGCACACGGGTGTGGGATTGCGTTTGTTTAATCAGCTTTGTGGACAACTCAAACCTCAGGGTGAATCCATCAGTGACTTGTTGAAATATAGTATTGGATTGCATTTGTTTAATTAGCGCACGACACTGAAAGCAACCAGAAATAAACTACTTAAAGTGGTCAATGACCTCAAAAGGTGTTGTTTGTTGCTGGAAGGCGACAATAATGAATATGTCAGTATGCATGATGTTGTTCACCATTTTGCATCCTCAATTCATCCAAGTATCATCATGTCTTCACTATGGCTTATGACACTGTATTGGAAGAATGGCCTGAGAAGCACAGGCTTGAACAGTGTACATCAGTCTCTTTGCCATATTGCAAAATCCATCATCTTCCTTAAGTATTTGCAAAAATCTTACCAAAGTGGAGAGAATTAACCTAGGAAAATATGGGGTGAGTGCTATGCCAACTTTGAGAGGCATATAAATTGATTAGGATTTTCTGTACGCCTGCATACGTTTTTGGGATCCAGTTGCCCGTGTCTTCAGATTTGGGGCATCCATGGAGGAAATGTGTCCTACGTTTGAGGAATTTTCAGTGTTGCTCGGATCTAATCCCGAGACTATATTGGCTACTCCTACTGAAAGGGTAGGATATTTTAACTCTTTCAAAGGACTTTTGGATTTGAGTGAAGAAACTACTAGTCCCATGGTAGTGGAAGGCTGGGTAGATATGACTGTTGTGATTGCAGAATTCCATGATCCTAGAGGTTTTGAGGATGATGGGTGGTTTTATTTGAGGATGTGGGCTCTTTCCTTTTGTCTGACTGCTGGATACATTTTTGTGAGCCCTACTATTTGGGGAGATGCTAAAGTTGCTGAACTGATCCCTTAAATGGAGGAAGGAAGGTCCATTGCTACTGTTGTGTTAGCTGAGACTATTGTGAGCTTCGACAGAGTATGCAATTCTAATGGCTCATGGAGCATTGGTCTTATTATTCTTCAGGTTTGTTTCTTATCTTTGCATTTGTTTTTCTATTTATCTTTCTTCTGTTTATCTTTTACACATTCTCTTTTTAGATTTAGTTGAGAGACCACCTTCAAGTAGTGAGTCCTCCCACAAAGGTCGATTATTCTGCTTCCTGGTATAGGACCCGGACCATTGTGATCAAGAGGAATTCTCAAAGAGAGTGGGTCGAATGGCTGCTTGAACTGGATTCTGATGAGCTGTTATAGAGGTGTGCGTAGTACAAGATCAAAAGATTCATGACTATGAGTTTTGGTTACAAGATGGTTTATCTTATGGGATTGAGGATGGTGACTTTCTATTAGGTCACCAGGATCATGCGCCAGATGGGCCATAGGCAGGGTGTGCCCCAAGATGGTGCCTTATTCCAGTCTGTTTTGATCATAGATATTGTTGCTCAAGCTGTCAGGAGCGGATGGGTGACAGGTTTCCATGCTGTTCAGCTTACTCATCATTGTAGTAAGACCTTTCAGTATCTGGATTGGTGGATAGCTAACTCATAGAGATATGAGAAAGCTAGGAGAGCTGCTATACTTGAGGAGATAGAGAAGGAGGAGAACCAGGACTGATTTTGGTGGTTTGTTTATGATTTTGCTAGTGTCTTTTATTTTCTCGTAATGTTCCAAAAATTAAATAAGACATCTTTTGTTATATATATGTTTTCTTTTCACTCTAATTTTTGCCTAAGCCGCCCTTTCGGGTTTTCAACTTAGTGAGCTTTTATTTTTGTCATTTCCTTTATGATGCAAATAAGAGCCAAAATGAATATGTGGTACAAAATGAAATTTTATTGATGATTTGGACCGGACCGACACGAGTTACCTATGTATCTCCTTACAACAATATCATCATCATTTGCATCATTTTTTATAGAGAATCAGATCCACGTAGTTTTGTTTTCACAAAGATGCAAATGTCATGCATGCATTACAAGGATGCTTATGCAAAGTATCTTCTAAGCTGATCTAAATTGCATGGACTGGCGAATTCTATGCCCTCCAGATCCATCAGGATTACTACTCCACCAAATAGGATCTTCTTTAGTACAAAAGGGCCACTCTAATTAGGTCTGAATTTTCCTCTTGGATCATGAACAGGTGCTGATTTCTTTTAAAACAAGATGACCTTCTTGCAATCTTTTATCATTGACTTTCTTGTTGAAGTATCTGGCTAACTTTTGTTAATAGCCTTGAATATGATATAAAGCGTCCATTCTCTTTTCATCAATGGCAATGAGTTGATCATGGTAGCCTTTTACCCATTCCACTTCATCTAGCTGACTCTCCCTCATGATACGGGCTGACTTGATTTCTGCTTAGATTGGCAAGACTATTTCCATCCCATAAACCAAAGAATAAGGTGTAGCATAAGTTGGAGTACGTATGGTTATTCTGTATCCCCATAAAGCATAAGGTAAATGCATGTGCCAATCCTTATGATTATTTGCCATCTTTTGAAGTATACTCTTAAGAGTCTTGTTTGCAGCTTCAACGGCGCCATTTGTTTGAGGCTTATAAGGGGAAAACCTGTGATGTTGGATTTTTTCCTTCTTCAATAACTGAGGGACTTCTTTCTGAAAGTTCAAAAGGAACCTCATACCTACAAATGATGTTGGTACAAATAAACTTGGCCACCCATTTAGAGTCTAATACTTGATAAGCTGCAGCTTCAACCCATTTGGAAAAATAATTGATAGCCACCAAAATGTATTCATGTCTGCCAGAAGATTTTAGGTTTATCCTGCCAATTATGTTGAGGCCCCAAGTTGCGAATGGCCAAGGCATAGTGATTGGTGATAAAGGTACAGGAGGTTATTTCTGTAGTTTGGCATAAAGCTGACATTTATGACACTTTTGTACATACCTTGCACAATCTTCGTTTATGGTAAGCCAAAAGTAACCCTGATTTGTAATCTTGCGGGCCAAAGCAATCCCATTCATGTGTGGACCCTCATTGCCACCATGCATCCACTCCATAATCTGCTGGGCTTCTTCTTTAGTAACACACCTTAGATGGATATTATCCCAAACCCGCTTGTAGAGCACTTCTCCATTTGGAATAAATCCTTTGGATAACTGTCTTAGAGTCCTCTTTTCTGTCTTTGAGGCCCCTTCAGGATAGAGTCCATTCTTGATATAGTTGAAGATATCCAAACACCAAGGTTTATTATCAGTGGCGTGTACATTCAAGCAATGAGTTATGCATCCTGGTTCATGCTTAACTTCAATTGTAATGGGCCTGATTATGAAACCGTCGTTGATATCAAGCATTGAAGTGAGCATTGCTAGAGCATCAACAAATTTGTTCTTTGTTCTTGGAAGGTAATAGAAAGATAGCTCGTAGAAATTGACTTCCAATTCATCCAAACGTTTATGGTAAGGAACCAAACGCTATTCACTTATTTTCCATTTTCTTAAGGCTTAGGAAACTATCATATTCAAATCCCTATAAATTTCAAGATGCTTTATTTTAAGCCTTACTGCTTCTTTGAGACCGCCAATGCATGCTTCATATTCTGCTTCATTGTTTTTTACTTCAAAATTCAGTTTGACGGCTATGGGTAGGCTTTCCTCATTTGGTGTAATGAACACGATGCCAGCACCATTCCCTTTATTGTTAGATGCTCCATCAAAGTAGAGTTTCCAAACTTCATTGTCAATCATTAGAATGTCTTTATCAAGAAACTCAGGTTCAGACCATTCATCATCTACTGGAGCTGCAGTTAGCTGATCTGTCACAATGCTTCCTTTAATTGCCTTCCGTTGTACATATTTGAGATCATAGGTGTGAACCCTTAATTTTGCACCACCAAAAATAAAAATAAAAATAAAAATAATAATAAAAAAAAAGTGGTCTGGCCTGCAGTTGCCGCAGGGCCCTTTGCGGCAACCATTTTGCTGCCCGCAGAGGCCCTGTGTGGCAACAGGCCCTTTTTCAAATTTTTTTCAATTTTTTCCCTTTATCCCACATCTAAACTTTATAAAACCTCCCCCCAAACCTTCACCCTATATATAGGAGTCCTCCCACTCATTATTCTTCACCTCTTGACCTCTTAACCTTTTGATTTGCTTGATTAGCCTTTGCATCAAGCAAACCATCTCCATAAGCTTGATCCACCAAGGAACAAAATCTCTAGTTTTAAATTTTCTTTTATTTTTATTTTTATTTTTTCTTTGCTACTGCTCTTTGCTTTTCAAAACAAATTGGGTTGCAACTTCTCGAACTGACTAACTGAGTCAAAAGTTCCCTGCCGTCTAAGGCAAGCCCGCTGCTAAGTCTCCAAAGCCACTCAAGCGCAAGGTAAGCTTCTTTTCCTTTTCTTTCTTTATTTAATTTATTTTTCCCTCCTTGGAATTAGTCTTTTTATTTATTTATTTTTTCCTCCTTGGGATTATTCTCTTCTTCTCCTTTGGGCTCCTTGCCTAATTCTTTTCTCTTAATTGATTCACTTAGGTTAGTTAATTAAAATTTGAAAAATTAATTCAACTTGGTAATCAATTAAAATCAATTCAATCAATCAACTTAATCAATCAATTAATCAAAATATGATAAAGTGGTTTGACTAAACAAACCCCTTCGCAAGAAGGGAGAACTTCATGTGTTCTGATTCCCATTCAAAGGGATACGCAGGCATGCTTGGTCCAAGCATTAATTCCAATTAAAATTAACCAACTTCTCCCCTCATCACTTTCTTTACTTTACTTTTGTTTCTTTTGTTACATTGATTTTATTAGAATTAGTTTGAGAAATGTGTGACTTTCCTAGAACCCATAAGGGCTAGAGGAGGTATCCCCTAATTTGAATTTTTATTGTAATTTTAACTTATTTATCTTTATTTATTTCGTTCTTATTTCTTTTATTTAAATAATCATGCATTTATTATATTGTACATGCACAATTCATGAAATCAATTTTAATTCACAACTTTATTAAATGTCAAACTAATTAAAATGAACTAAAAACCTAGTTCCTGAATCCTCTTTGGTAATCGAGGACTAGTGCACTTTTTCATTGGAAGATAATTGGAGTCAATCAATTGGGTTTTTCCTTAACTTTTCCCAAATAAAATAAAATTAAGGTGGAAACTCCCAAATCAATTTTCAAAATAAACCAATCTGAACCCGAGGGTTCCATCGTGAGTACAAACCTGAATAAGTATTTCGATTCCCCTTTAGCAGATCGGACCGGTGCTCGGGCGAGGCCTCACAGTTGGCGACTCCACTGGGGAATACCTTCTTGTTAATAAAGAAAATAAGAGGACTAATAATTGGTTTAAAATAAAAGTTTGGCCTTTAACATAGTTGTGACTTTCATGCATCATTTGCATAGGCTCTTTGCCTTTTCAACCTAGTTCTTTAGGAAGACAATGGATAGTGAGTAGCATCGAGTGGGCAACATTCCTTATGATATGCTTGTCGATAATGAAATCATCCACCCCACGACGAATCCTTTGATCCTTTCAAAGGTGTAACGAGTAAGCACGTACTGTTGGACCCACACAAGGCTCTTTGACTCACATGTGGTTAGGTATATCGCTGCTCTAGTGTGACGGGTACCCAATTCTAAGCCACCCTTACCCTTTCATGTAATGAACCTAGAAATTGACCTTAGGTTGTATGTACCATAATTAAAACCTTGTACAATTGCATTTTCATGAAATATTTTTCCCATGCATATATCATGCATCCATAATGTATAAATTAGCACGCATTCATTTTAAATAGAGCTTTGAACCGAAGAAGGGTCAAACACTCTCATCTCAACCCAATCACCTTCACCCCACAAACCTTAAGCCTAACTTCCTTGGCCTATTACCTTCAAGACCAACCCATCACCTCAACCTAATCACCTTCCCCCCACAAACCTTAAGCCCAACTCCCTTGGCCCATTACCTTCAAGACCAACCTATTAGCCCTAAACCCAACAACCTTGGCTCATCCTACCCTAGACCTCCAAAGCCCAAAAAACTTTTGACCCATGATACTCAAAGACCAATAACAGTTGGCCCACAATACCATAGGGAATCCTTTTCCCTTAAGAGTCTATATACCTCTACTCTCCTCACCTTTTCATATCATCACCAATCACTTACTGAGTTTACTTTTGGTTTTACTTCAAGGTACCAATGGCTAACCCGACTGATATGGTTGCCCTGAACACACTCTTAGCTACCCTCATCATCAAGCAAGAAAAGAATTTGCAAGCAATACAAGCTGAGCTCAAGGAGCAGAGATAGTTTATTTTGGAAGAGGTGCAAGCCATGATTAGTCAAACTAACCTTAACCCAACCATCCCAAATCCTACCCTGGACCAAACCACCCCATATCTGAATTAGGCCAATCCTACTTCGGCCCAAGCCCATACCCACATTACCTATGTGCCAAACACCTTTACCCACTCTAACCCTTCATCTCCTGAGAATCCTTTTCAAGGGAAGGAAGCTTTCTCTCACCCTGACATGAAAGAATTCATAGAGAGATTTGAAGCTATGGAAAGGACCTTTAAGAATCTCAAAAAGCATGATGACTTAGTAGATGCTAGCTCCCTAACCCTCTTTCCTAATGCCAGACTGCCACCTAAATTCAAAATGCCTGAACTTGAGAGATTTGATGGAACCACTTGCCCCAATACTCATTTGAAGATATATATAGGGGTAATGCATCATTTGGGACTTAAAAATGAGCTCCTTACTCAACTATTTCAACAATCACTAACTGGTGCTGCCATGAGATGGTTCCTTTCACTAGACAAGAGCCAGAAAAGGACATGGGATAATATATGTCATGCCTTTATCAAGCAATATCATAATAACAGTGAAGTGAATAACACTAGGCGTGACTTAGAAACCACTAAGCAACTTCCAAGTGAGTCCTTCTCCATGTTCCTTACAAGATGGAGGGCTAAAGTTGCTCAAATGGTAAATCGACCAGCTAAACAAGAACAGGTGGACATCCTTGTCAAGAATCTACTCCCAGCCTATCAAGCTCATTTGCTAACCCAATACCTGCCCACCTTCAAAGCTTTGATTGCATCTGCTTTGAAGGTTGAAGATTATGTTTGTGAACCCTGAATTTCGCATCGTCTAAACCCACGGACATGCAAAAAAGGACTCAAAAGCTGAAACGAGCAAGAAAGGATTGAAAATCAAAAAAATCGACCCCGGTCCGACCTTGGGAACCACACAAGACCCCTCAGGAATCGCACAGGCCCTGTACGGTTCCGCACAAGCCTGTACGATCCATTTTGGGGCCTGTGTGGTCCCTAAGTGGACCTGTACGGTCCCATGCCTGCTGTGCGGTCCTGCCTTGCCCTGTGCAATCCTGCCTTTCCTTGTGCGGTCCAGAATGAGCCATGTGTGGTTCCAAAAGAGCTCTGTGCGGTTTCGATGTTTCTAACCCGTTTTCCCACATTGGAAAATGTGAAAAATATTCCTAGCTACTATACCTATATAAGCTACCCCCGTAACTCATTTCTACAGACACAATTGCTTAATCAAGCCTAGTTGATCTAAAGCATACAGTTTTCTAAAGGCTTGGTTCGAAAGAGCTGCCTTTTAGTTCAAAGTTTTCTCTTTTTGGGTGGTTGTTTGTCATTTCTCTTAAGTCAGTTCGAGGGAATCCTAAAAGACGTCGTCCTAGTAGCTGTTAGGAGGCTTTGGTTCTGCCGAGTCAAGTCAAGGTGGAATTGCGATTCGGTTGCCCGTTCCGTCCATACATCCCCAAGCCTCGTCTTCAAAAGGTATTTATTTTCTTCCTTTTTCATTTATTTATTTATTTATTTGTTTTGAAGTTTGCTTTGCTTATTTATTGCTTTGTTTGATTTTGTTTTTCTTTTAGCTTAGTTTCTTTTATTGCTTTATTGTTATTGTTTTCTTCCCCTATTCTTTGCATGTTCCCCTTTTCTATTATCCCCTTTC
>CATKHJ010044405.1:0-13788 GCA_949750685.1 Vernicia montana | reverse complement strand
CGTCTTGGAGAGTGAGCGACATATTTGAGCTCCTGGCATGATGACGAGTCGAACGGTATGCGCGGCGCCTCCTTTCGCCACCTTCGGCGGCGGTGCGTCGCCGGCGAGTGGGGCCCACGCGCCGCCGGTGACCTGAAATTTTCAAAATTTTCAGAAATTTGTATTTTTCATGTGTGTCGCGATTTCGGAGTTAGTTTCTGAGAATTCGACCTCGGTGAGCCTGAAACGCTAAATTATTGATTTATTTACAGTGTTTCTAATTACCCGAAAATTATCGCATTTGCGTATATTTATGTATATTCGGGTTTAAATTGATAAAAAGAATTGAATTATGAGATTATGATGATTTTATGAATTTATGAATTTACGGGAATTTAATTGAATATTATTTTACGAAAATATATTATTATGGTAATTAAGATGATTTTATTAAAAAGAGTATGTATGAATTGAATTTGTTTATGATGATAATCAGTAAATTGGAGAATTTAGTCAATATTGGAGTTGAATATGATTGTTGAGTTGGAGACCCGAGGTGGGGTCCATGAGCTATATTGATGATTATTGTGAGCCGAGATGGCTAATTAGAAGTGTTATTTTTATTGTTTCAGCTGGGCTTAGTCCTAATTATAGGGAGACTCTGCCGAAATCTCAGCAGAATCTTTAAAGTTAATTTATGTATATTGTAATCTAGTGGTCAATGTTCTGATGATGATTCTGTTATACAGTATCGATGCTTCAGGCATTACTCAGTCTGCGAGATGTCGCACTGTGAGATGAGTTAGTGGGCTTTCGCCAAGTTTGTGAGTTATATAGCTTAATATAATGCTCCATTCTCTTTTAATTTATTAAAGTTGCATTTGCATTCATACATCGATTGTTTGGATGTTATATGTATAAATATGCATTATGAATATGAGAATGCGCATTTTGACACATGTGTGTGAATGTTTATTTAATTATGTGTTGCATACTTGATGTGAATGCTGGATGGTGTTGGGATGACACAAGAGTCACTAGGAATGAGAATATGAGATCAGGATGAGCATTGACTGGTGTATGATAGCTCAGGAGCTTGCTCATCGCTCGCTGCTGCCAGTCGGGTTGCTGCATGGCCAAGGCCAGAGACAGCTAGTACCCTAGAGATTGGATATTATAAGCATTTTTCAGTAGGTCACAGAGAGCCAGAGTGGGGGTCGGCTCCCCGTATTTGATGATAGTGTGATCCTGTGGACTGGTTCCCATCCATATGTGAGACTAAATGATTAATTGTTATGTGACATTGCATTTTCATTTTCAGCATTCGAATGGCACGTTATATTGATAACTATATAATTCATTGAGTTGAACGCTCATTCCTGTTCACCATTTTTCCTAGGCTGCAGGCTGAGCTTGAGAAGTACAAGTTTATGTTGAGTTATTCCTGCCATTGTTCTTCGGCAGTGAAATGTATGTTGTTATGCAGACATGTAATTAATTTTATATTATGTTACATTATTAGTACTCTAGCACTCCGCATTGTTATTTCGTTAAATGTTAAGATTTGAGGTAACCAGAGGTTCCTCATAATAGAGGTTATAATATTTATGTTAAGCAGGAACCTGATGATGAGATTAAAATTAATGATGTCAATGAAATGAATGCCCTGAATGACATTAATGTGATTTAATAACAAAATTGATATAGTTGAGTTGATAGCCTGTGCGGCTTTAATATGAAAATTTTATCAGGTTCTGCTTAACAGGTGGGCCCATAGCCCTTAGTTTGTGACAGTACAGCTGTCACCTTGCAATTTTGTCATCTATTGAGCAGTCAGGCTTACTACGGGTTCCGGAAGCCTTAAGCTTTTCCGTTCCCTAGTGCCGGTCACGTGCCTTCGAGTTCGGGGCGTGACAGTTGGTCTCCCTTTTTTTTCTCCTTAATTATAGTTGGTCCCCCTTAATACACAATACAATATGAATCTGGGTCCATAATATAATTTACCGTGGATATTATAACCATTTTTAGTTTATAAGGTTAATTTTAAACTTAAAAAGTATTTATTGAGAATTTATTTTGTAATTAACAAAAAAAATAATATTATATTAAAAATTTTAAAAATTAATTTCTAAAAATTTTCTTTTTCATTCTCGTTCTCAACGTTCCTCGTCGCTTGCCCTTTTGCTTTTACATCAAGATTACCAATAACTATCACCTTCATTTCACATCCCTCTTTATTCATGGAAAAACAATTAGAGGGTTGAATGAATTACTGACGGACATGGTCTTCGCTTGAACTTGCGATTTCTTCTCAGAGCCTTCAGGAAGAAGGGGGTACATTTAACATTCCCTTGAGAAACTACAAGATTGGTGACTAAGTGGACCATAAGGGTAAAGGGTATGGCTTGCAAGTTCTACCATGGCTGCATCGTTCATGTTTGAAGCAGCCAAAAGGGTTCTTAAAATCAATTAAATATCAGTGTATGTATCTTATGCACATGATGAGTTGGGTTTTCTTGGAGGAGATTTTTTCCGGATTCAATTGTGTTGTTTGCTCATTAGGTGTTTGATGTTTTGTTTCAATGGACGGAGAAAGAAAATTTTTAAAAATAATTTTTCAATAAAATATTTGTATTTTCGGTACAATAATTTTTTTAAAAAATCTATTCTAGAAGTTTAGATACAATTACAATTTCCTGAATTTTTTTTTTTTTCCCTTCTCATTGATGGAAAACCAGACCAAAACCTATATTTAATTGCTTCTTCATTTTCAGACTTTGTGTTTAGGTTTATATTTTTTCAATTATCAAACCCATCAACCAACTCCAAAAGCTTGAAAGATCGCTCTTAACATTCATTCATAAACAACCTTTTTACCTTTCCAAGATGAACAGGGGTAGTAGTTCTAAAGGGATCCCAAGCAATGGGAGAATGGGTAGCTGCAGCAGTGGTCGAAAAGGTGTTGTTGTTACTGATAGTGATGGTAATGAGAGTTTTCGGAGCTCTCGTCGAAAGTTGGGGGATTATTTGATTCAATTATCTGATAAAGGAAAATCAAGAAGAGAAGAAGCTCTTTCTGCTATTGTTCAGGCACTAACCATGGAGCTGAAGGTTGAGTTTGTGGAAAAGAATTTCGCTACATTGTTGTATCAGTGTCTGTGTTGCCTAAAGAAAGGGTCTGCCATTGAACTTGAGCTTGCTTCAAAAACAATTGGCCTGCTGGGGATGATTCTTGAAAATGAGGATCATGCACATGAGGTATATCAAGATTCGATTCCTGTACTTTCGCGGCTTCTTGAATCTGGGTCCAACAAGTTAAAGATTTTGCATTGTTTGGCTATTGTTAGTTGCTTTGGAACAAATAATATGGATGAAACAGAAATAGCCATGCAGATCATATGGAAGTTCCTTAAACCAGATTCTGGTAATAAGAAGCATTCAACCAATGTCTTGGCTGCGGCAATTTCTGGTTGGTCCTTTCTTCTTAGCACCATTGAAGGGTGGAGGATAAACCACAAATATTGGCAAGGTTCGATTTCTTACTTGTTAAATCTACTGGAGGAAGGTGATGAATCTGTCTATTTAGCAGCTGCTGAAGCTCTGGCTCTGATATTTGAGACTGATTGTTTTGAGAAGTTCTCAACTGAAGCAAAAGAATCTACCAATACAAAGAAACAAGAGTTGAAGGCTAATATAACAGAGAAATTGAGGTTCCTAGCGGTGAAAGCAAGCGAAGATGGAGTGAAACAAGAGGCAAAATTTGATGATGTTCTGAAATTTTTTGAGTCTGGTAAATCATTGGAAACTAGTGCAAAGATTGGCAAAGATAGACTGAAGTTTTCAACATGGTCTCAAAGGATACAGCTGAATTTTGTGAAGAGTTTTCTTGGAGAAGATGGATTTGTTAAGCACATGAGAATGAATGAGAACTTGCATGCCATTTTCGAGTTTACACCAAGAGGGAAGAATTCCACAGGCAATGAACTTTACACACCAGAAAGAGAAGACATTACTGTTCGCTTCTTCCAACCCAGAGTTCAACAGGAAGATGGTTCTCTCTTACCTTTCACTAGCAATGAGAAGAAACAGCTAGCAAAGAAAATCACAATGTCTCCTAGATCTTTCTTGAACAAGGCTAGGACTCAATTACTGAACAAGAAGAGAATGATATCACAGCAGAATGACATTAGTCATTATATAGTTGATGATGAAACTCAATAGACTAGATAAACAATTTTTGTATTTTTTTTTTCTTTATGATTGCTAGGAAGGATTGTCATTTTCTGAAGTTATTATAATTTTAGTCATTCAATTTTCATAATCATATACTGGGATTTGTTCCAAAGAGTGTAATGGCTACTGTTTCTTCTTATTGTCTGGAATCTGGGTACTTGTTTTTCAATTATGGTAACGCTAATAAGCTGTCTACGACAATTATTATGAACAATAGAAGTAACATTTCCTTCAATTTAGAGACCTTGAAGACCAAGTGAGGCTTCATTGGCATAGAGCTAAAATTTTTGAACTATCTACCAACAACCTTTCATACTATCATTGAATATATGAACTTTTCAAATGTTATTTATTAATATTTGTGAAAAAATTTGCATGATAAATACAATATTTTTAACTAAAAAAATGTTTTTCATATTTATAATAGTGCCTACACCCATTCCTGCGACTTCAGTTTAGAACACAGATTTTCCATCAAAGGCACGCTTTAGAGGTGTAAGTGAATGAGTCAAGCCGTTGGCGAACAGTTCGGTGTTTGGCTCGATAAAAATTCGTTCACGTTCGATTCATTTTATAAACGAGTAAAGTTTAAACCTTATTTTAAAATTCGATGAATGAACGAGCTGAATTTGAATAAAATTAAACTCAACTCGATTAGGATAGTGAACAGTTCGATTATAAACTCGTTAACAACTCGATTACTATTATTATTATTTTGTCATTTTAAAAAATATATTTTAATATTCCTATAATTTTTTTGGTAATTCAATTTCACTAAAATATATATACTCGTAATTAATATAATTTAATATTTTCTTATTGTATAATCTAATATTATAATTTTTAAAAATATCTTTTTTACTAATTAATATTTTTGTGATACATATAATCCTCAATTTTATGATTGAATTGTTTTTACTAAATGGATGTTTTACTTTTATATTAGTTTTAAGTATTTTTTATTATATTTATTTTATTAAAAATAAATATTTAAGAATATGAGTATTCTAATAAGTTATAAATGAATCGATCTCAAATTTAACTTAATTATAATTTATTAACGAGTTAGACTCAAATCAAATTCGATTATAATTTATAAACAAATTTTTAATGAACCAAACTTAAATTCGAACATGATTTGATCCAAGCACGAGCTCATAAAAAAAATCAAGTCAAGCCTTAGCACGCTTCACCTTCTCCATTACTATTCACAGATCGATATTGACAGCAAAAACAGTTCTTATGTTCATTCCAAGCTGTTAGCGAATTATGGGTTGTAAATTGAACAATTAATCCACCAGAATACACCACAAAAAGATGTTCATTACGCAAGTTGCTCAAATAACTCCCATCATCCAACATGGTTATTCCATTTTATCAGACAACGCAAAGACAAAGAAGAGGAAAGGTGTAAAACACCAACTTCTCAAAATACACCGTTCCCACCCCCATCCTACCCCAAAAAATAAAAGGACCAGATGTTGAGATGCTAGATTGTCTGAGATTGAGCATCAAGATAAAACACATTGGTTTTTGACAAGCATTCTGTACATCTATCCTAACAGATTTACGAGGCATTACAAAATGGCCCCCTGGTTTTACAGAGTAACCCTATGTGCACCAGTTGACAACATTGTTACTAGAACTAATACAAGTTCGGCAAAATCCACTCCATGAACTTTCCTCTTCATCAAAGGAGAGATCATAAGAACAAAACATCAGAATCCTCCGTGTTTCTGATCATCTTAATGCAGACTTGGACCCTGCACAGGTGCAGCTGATAATTAGTAATTGGGAAATGAGAAAATGGATTTGGGGGGGTTGGGCGCAAAAACAGAAGGATCACAAAAACAATTCTGATGTTCCCATGGAATCAGAGTATTCACGACACTCCCAGCAGAAATTGTGTATACACCACATTCAAACACAAATTATAACTTTAAGGAAAAAGGTAAAGCTTCCAAAATGTCACAACCATAAACATCATAAAGAGTCAGAATCAACTTACTATTTGAACGTTTCATGTTCCTGCAAAACTTGCTACCACATAGGCACCGGAACATCTCCAAAGGGTGATCGTTGTCATCAAAGTCGATACCATAATCCTAGAGATAGAACAGATATTGATTTAGAAAATGACAAAAAGAATCCTCAAAGAATTGTTACATATACATGTAACTGGTGACAGGTCTGCACTATACATCTAAGGAAAACAATAAAGCCATGTTCACGCATATCTGAAAAAAACATGCATGCAAGCATATATTTCAAATCAAATGTTCAATACAGTTAGCATCCAAATCATAAAAGTTTAGGACTATAAAAAACTTGCACAACAAAAGGCAAGCTAAATGAGTGAAATCAAACTGGCAGCTGGAAATCTGTTTTTTGTCATACTGACAATCAAACAGCATGCATGATGGCTAAGGAAGTTCAAAGTAAGACTTGACAGTGGCTAAGCAATATTAAGAATAACAAGAGACTGCACACACAATAAATGACTATTTGACTTGGCAAAATTCCCGGATGGGATTATCAATCTGATTACACATATTACACATATATCCATGTGTGATTATCAATTGTAGATTTTGCTTTCTCCAGATCCAGCTTACAGCTCCCAGACCACACATCAAATAATTGTTTGCCTAGATTACAATAAGGCAGTGTATTGTGCTTCACATTTTTCAGATTACTGTAGTCGATTGTCTAACCAGGTGAAATAAATAATCATATATGCTTCTAAGTGCTTAAATTGATGGTTCCACTAGCAACCTAATGAATACTCTATCCTTCTTATTGCAATTATGCACAATGTGGTTAATAACACCATTAGAAGGTTTTTAAGTACATGGTCATGATGGTATTGTCACAAGTACATATAGGGTAAAACTGATGGATGCAGAGTGGGCACCTGAGGCAAATTCAATCAGAAAATGTTGATTTTCCACCAGAATGTCTCCAAAGATTACAGAACAAATTAGAAAAAGTGTCCCCAAACCCAACACATTAGATATCTACTCAGCACAAAACAAACAAGCAGTGCCAAATTCCAATTACTTAGAATCTACAAAACCAACACTGGTAATCAGCCAAAAAGGCAGAAACATTCAGCCATATTAGCTCCATGATTTAATCAGAAGTTTGAAATTTAACATCGTTTATTAAAGGCTTAATGTTATAAAAAAAAATGCTTAAACTTTAGTGCTTTTTGTGATTCTATCACGAAATTTTAAATTTTGACAATTTAATGCAGTAATTTTTAATTTTTTGCAATTCTATCATTAATCCAATTTCAGGTGAAATTAAGTCTGAATTTGCTATTGTTCTAGGTTTAAATTTGTTTATTTCATTACACACCATGAGGCAAAATTAAATAAAATATTTCACGTCAACATTGCAAAATTTGAGGATTGATTGCATAAATTAACCAAAAAAAAAAAAATAGGTCTACCACATCAACAAATTCAAGCCTAATTTCGCCTGAAATAAGATCAGTGATATAATTGCAAAATTTTAAAAAGTTTGTGATAGAATCACAAAATGCACTAAAGTTTAAGCATCTTTTTACAACTAGGCCTTCAAGACAATATAACTTAGTAAATGTGACTCAAAACTCATTTCATTCATGACATGGTTAAACAATTCAATAAGATGATGGAAGAGAAACAACAGATGCATAACTGAGCAGAAAATTGAAAATAAGAATCATAAAACTAGTATTGCTTACCCAGGTTAGCTCTTCCAAGGCATTCACTTCTCTTGTTGTGAAGAAAGCAAGCTGCATAAAAATTAATTCCATATAAGACATTTTACCATTGAGAACAGAACAATGTCTAGCCAGTCAGAACCACTGAAAAGATAACAGGAATGCAAACTACATATTGGGGAATTCATACGTGATAATAATTATGATCTGGGCTCTCCATCTTAACTGGGATCTCAATCAAATTTGCATCAAGGCATCTAGCACAAGAAAAAAATTTAATCAGAAGTGGTCAATTACAGCTTCAAGATAAATTTCTGGATGACAGATGAAATCCCCTGTTTCTGTGTATGTGAATCATGCAAAGCAATAAAAACAAAACCTTAAAAAAGGGAAAACTAAGTTAAAGTTTTAAATGCAGAAACAGAAACAAGTACTGCCACAGGGCTCCAAGCAACATGCATACAGAGTTACCTATGATTGATAAACCTGGCAACATTTCCATAGAATGTTGCATCCAAACAAAGAGCTTCTTCTTCCTTCAAAGCTCCTTTCAAGCACCAATATGCATCTAATAGAACTGGATAAGTATGTCGATCATTACTAGTGCCTCTTGTCCTTTGCATGTTTCTCTCGTGCAATTCCTTGTTGGTTAGTATTTCCCCAACAAACTCGCACACAAAGGCCCCTTTTGGCAGCTTTTCTAGGGTTCTGAGACCCCATCCCTTTCCTTCAGATGTAAAGAAAACCTGATTGCACACAATCAGTAAATACAGGAAGTTGCACATGGAACTGACAAAAGGGCAATGCAAAAGCAGATTTTTTTATTAATAACTATCATATCTTTGAACAATATAAATTTCAAACAGCACCTAGATATGGATTCATGAAATAGATTAGAGGATCAGAGTTATCAATCACTAGAACTTACCTGCAATTTGCACCTTATACCTCGCTGCACAACCCGATTGCCACACCGCTTGTGGCAGGCACATTTACTCCAACATTCTTTTATATATTTCCTCTGCAAGTGACCCTTGCATGGTTCCAAGATCTCATCATTTTTTGATCTTTCAAGAGGGCAAGCTTTACAATAGGAGAGGCATTGTTGTTGAGGATCACGGGTCATAGAGATACAGTCTTCTAAGAAATCCTCCCTGATGAGGCCTTCTGATGTGTATGCAAACTGGTGCCCGGTTTCCCAGGCACAAACACAAACTGTGGTTGAGGATAGACAATCACCAACACAAGCAGGACAGCAATCTTCAGCCTTGATTTGAGAAAGAGTGAATTTCACAAGAGCATTTTGAAAAACCAGGCTCTGAGGTATGTAGTTAAAAGATGTAGGACATTCATTGTTGATTTCATTTAACCATGAAATCTCAACTATTTCTTCTCCCTTAGTTATGTCATTAAAATCATGAAGTGATCTCAGCTCCTCAGAAGTGAGCTGATACTGTGGAACCACCACCAAACTTTGTGACTCGGGGTCACTCAATTCTTTTCCTCTATTACTGTCTGTGTCCTCGCTGAAAGGTCGTAGTTGCTTTGGAATTTGAGATGCAGCCATCTGAGAAAAGCGACGGATATCAACTGATCCATTTGGTATAAAATTACTTCCTCCCATTCCCCCAATACCCAAAGCACTGCAAGCAGCTGATTTCTTCAATGCACTGACAGTTGGTGTTACATTCAGTAAACTTTCCTGCGATTCATGAGAGGAATCAGTTGCCAATTCCAGGAAGCAGTCACACATATCTTTCAGCATTTGCATGACAGAAAAGTTAGGATCAAAAATTTTATATGACCGGAGACATTTCTCCTGCATTGATTTCAGAAGTTCATCTTGACTAGGCATATGAAAATTTGGTCTTCCAATCATAGAGTTGCAGCTCAAAGAAATCTTCACCTCTCCCAATGATGAGGAGGCAATCTCCAAGTTAGCAGGAGATTCCTCTAGAACAGCTGCAAGGTCAGAGTTGGTTCTTTTCTCACTTGATGATGCTGGAGACTCCTGATCATCTGGCCTTCCCAATGAAACACCACTAGCTAAATTATCTTCTTTACCCAATGAATCTGCAAAAGTTGGAAAATATATTACTAAACACATTGAAAAAAGTGTAATTTGCAGTTCAACCATTAAACAATTTTACAGAAGAAAATAAGAATAAACCCATAACAGAGGCATCATTGCAGATGCAACCTTCAACACAGTGGAGGTAACAGACTGAACCAGCATCATATAAAGTATGAATCAGTTAAGGTAAAAAAGATTACCCTCAGAATTATTGGTTCCGCTGATAAAATTGATTTACCTGGTCGGATCACTGCAATAGGAGCCTCGTAACGCGGTAAGTTATCAGGAGGAAAGTCGTCAGTAAATGGCTCATCTTTAGGAATGATCAAAGCATGAGAATCAGGCACTTTTTGTCTGGGCAATCGTACATTGCCTGGATCAATTATGGGTTCTTTGATTCGCAATGCGTGAGATGGCCTCTCCGCAGTAGGTCTCTTCTCTCTAGGAGAAACCTGAGGTAACAAAGGTTCTTTTCCCTTATATGAATGCCGCACCTGAGGTGGCTGAGAATCAGAAGGAAGAGTTCTTTCCAATGATGAGTTAGAGTTTGCTTGTCCTCCCAAACGAATAGGTGATGCTGGTTGCTTTCCCATGTTTTTAGTATGATTCTGGGGTGAAACAGGCCCAGGCTGTGACTTCCTCAAATCTGATGATTGCTGCAGAGAATTCTTGCCTAGCCGCTCTTCATCCTCCAATTTGGGCTTTTTCAATGAAGTTCCACCTGCCACAGGATTGCAGTTATTAAGAGATGAAGAAGATTGCCCTTCTTGTCCTCTTAATCGCAATCGTTTTAATGGCCGCTCAGGCTCATCATGCACCTCAGCTTCTTCGCCAAAATTTACTCCCTGCTAGTTAAGAACAGATTTGTCAGATGCAGGCACAAAGTAAAGGAAAAGAAACATAAAATACACCATCACTTACATTAGCATTCTCTTTATCCTCCGACACCTAATAGAGTAGATTGATACCAAACAAGCATAGTCAGAATAAACAGAAGAAAAAAATTAAAAAGAGGAAACAGAAAAGGGAATTGCACCTTCGAATCATCATCGTCAAATATGGCATCTGCAAGAACTCTATAATTTTCTTCTTCAATAAGTTCCCAATTCTTGTCATATAATTTTAGAAGTCTTTTTAAAACTGGTTTAACTTTATCTTCAGTTATGCCAATAGCCTTCATTGCACGAAAGGCCTTTGTAACTCTGGGATTTGGAGCCATTCTTGCAAGAAGCTCTGAAACATCAGAAGTGCCTACATTTTCCCATATTCATAATAGAAGAGGGGGGAAGGTGGCGAGGATCAACAAGAGAAGGTCAGCAAACATCCAAGTCCAAATACACCTTTTTTCAGGTAAAATTATAAGGCACCTAGCAGATAATTATCACATAAACTACAGTTTATAATATTCAAATTGAATGCAGTAAAAGAGAATGAGAAATGTAGCAAAAGAAAAAATTATGCATTTTAGCTCTATCACAAAAGCATGTAATCCAAAAGGGCGTTTCTCTGAAATGACAGCCAAATGAAAGGGAAAAAACTGCTCAAGGTTAAGAAAATCACAGTTAAGATCAGCCCATTACCCCCCAACCCTGAAAAAAAAAACGAAAGAAAAGAAAACACCAAGTCAAACAAACCCATCCATTGAATATAGGCACAAGTTAAATCTCCAACAATCTATTGAAAAGGGAACATAACTGAAGCTCCATTAGATTTACAAAACCATTTTCTAAAAGGAACCCATTATCTTGAAAACAGCATAAAGTTCCTTTGACCAAGAAATTGATTTCCATCAGCCAATTTTCTTATACATTTCAAACGCCAAAGGAGCAGAAAATGCTTTATAAGAAGATGTTCTACTTGAAACAAATGAAGCCTAACTCAAAATGAGTAAGACAGTTAATACACAAAGCATGACCATAACCAACTTCATAAAATAACAACAAAAAAAACACCTTTACAAGTAAAAGAAACAAAAATGTGAGATATGATATGGTATACATTAGATTCTTCGACAATCAAGAAAGCAGATACAAAAGTATATGTTAAGAGAGATTCACCGAAAGATATCATATCACACAAAAATCAATTCAAACAGTCAAGAAAATCCAAGAAAACTTGATGTAAACAACAAAACTAGAAAACAAACAAAAACTTCTTAGAACAAAAAAGAAGGAAAAAGTATCCATTAAACTTAAACCTATCTAATAAAGCTAAAAAAGACTTCGCTATCTACATGCAGTTTCATTTCTTTATTTCATCTTTAATACCTTACATTTTCTCGGAAACCAAACACAAATTAAAAGAGAAAAACTTATAAAAAAGGGGCCAAATATGACCTAATAAGCACAATGTACTTCCTTATTCAACCAAAAAAAAACCTAAAAATTATGAAAGCAGAGAAATAGCTTTGGATCGTAAAGAAGGATTTGAATCGATTGATAGAAAAATGAGAGAATCGCAGAGAGAAATTTGAAAAAATAGGCTTACCGGCAAACAGAGTGATGAGTAGTGAAGCGAAGCGAAGACTGTGAAATATAGGGCACTACCAAAATAAGGGTTAAAATAATAAGAGGTGAAATGAAATTCGATAGCGAACCGATCCGGTTCGGGCCCAACTCAGGCTTGGATTTACAATAATTCGATTCAAATTAATTTTATTTTATTAATTTTTGTGTTTGGAAAAAAATAATTTATAAAATGTAATTCTTTTAATATAAAATAAAAATGAATTCAAAATAAATAGGAAACATGTTATTCCACAAAAATTTAATTTAATTATAATTTAATTTATCATTAAATTGCATAAATATATATTATAACATCCTAATAAAGTTTCAATATTATTAGTTATTGTTAAATAAATCTAGATAATTCAGAAAAATAAAATAAATTGAATTCATTATTTATGTATAAATCTAAAATGTTTGGAACAAATGAATTTAATTCTTTCAATTTCAAATGAATTTTTCCAAATAAAGCCATAATTAGAAGTGGCCATAGGGTGGTTCCAAATCGGAATCAGACTGATTCCAAACCGGTCAAACCCATAATCAGGGTGGACCGGCCCAAAATCTCAAAGGAGCTTGTTACAATCCAGTTTTGAACCCAAAAAAAAAAAAAAAAAAAAAGGGACACCATATCATATTTGAATCGGATCTCTTTTTTTTTTTTTAAACCGTGAAAAACCAAAATCAAAACCTTTTCTTAATCTATTTATGTCTGATTCCATATTTTATTGAACTTCAACTAGGGCTGAGCACGGGACTCGAAAATAACGAACTGTACCGAAAATCCGAACCGAAAATATCCAAAACCGAAAAATATCCTTTGACCGTTTGACTTTCTTCGAACCGAACCGTCTCGATTTTTTTTTTGTATGGTTCTGGAGATTAGTAGTTATCCATACCGAGAACCGTACCAAACCATACTGAACCATCCCGAACCAAAGAACCGAAACTAGAACCGATTTAAAGGGTTCTTATATATATATATATATATATATATATAAACACACACACACATTTTGATATTAAATTAGCAACACATTTAAGGAAATTCAATAATGTATAAGCCAAATTTAATTTTTATTAATTATAAAATTTTATTTTCAAATTAGTAGTTGCAAACTATATATATATATACACACACACTTTGATATTGAATTAATAACATATTTAAATAAATTTAATAATGTATAAATAAAATTTAATTTTTTTTAATTATAAAATTTAATTTTCAAATTAGTAATTGCAATATATATATATACACACACTTTGATATTAAATTAGCAATA
>CATKHJ010044331.1:0-15467 GCA_949750685.1 Vernicia montana | reverse complement strand
TGAACACATATCATAATAATATTTGAATATTTTTTTGTTAAAATTAAATACTAATTTATATATACTTTACAAGAGTGCATCTGGATCAGAATTAAAAATGTAGAGTGTAATAATTACAAGTGTAATTATTAAGAAAATAATATTAATAGTTACATGTGTTATTTACTACTATAGCTAAAAAAAAAAAAAAAAAAAAAAAAAAGGATTACCGTATAGAGACTCAACTACCCAGTACAAAAAATAAAAAAATTCGTCTAATTTTGAATATAATAAATTTTCTTTGTAAGCCTAACTTTGGTTTTTCTTGTTTCACATGGCCGTTGATTTAGACCACTCCACTATTAGCACATAAGATATTTGACTCATGCCATGCAAATTGCAAATAAAAATTCAGCCTTGGCCTTTGCCTTTGCCTCTGCCTCTTTTCTTCTCTATAAATATCTTTCATAGCTCTAGTCCATATTCATCCCACAGCTAGCCATTTTCACTACATAATTCTCTTCTTTAATTACTTCAATTGCCTCTTTTTCTCTCATATACACACACAACATGAAGTCTCTTAAGATATTCTTGTTATTGGTCATGCTCATGGCTTTTGCCACCATTTCTTTATCCTCTGTCACACCATCTGAAGAAGAAGAAGAATCACTCATTGACAATAACGATGATTCCCCAGATGATAATTCCGAAATTCCATGGACTGAGAGTCAAGAATTAACAACATCTTCGTTGCGAGGAATTACAAACCGGTTTCTTGCTCAGAACACTCGAGAGGTGTTGACATGTGATAAGTACCCAAGGGTTTGCCGTGCGAAAGGCAGCCCAGGGCCAGACTGCTGCAAGAAGAAATGTGTAAATGTAATGACAGACAAAGTTAACTGTGGCAAGTGTGGGAAGAAGTGCAAATACCCAGAAATTTGCTGCAAAGGGGTATGTGTGAATCCAATGAACAACAAGAAGCACTGTGGGGGTTGCAACAACAAGTGCAAGAAAGGGAACGCTTGTGTGTATGGGATGTGCAGTTATGCATAGAAATCAATTAATAGACCCATTTATTAATTATTTCAATCAGATCACATGCATTAATTAGAGTATACTACCCTAAATTAGTAATGAACTAGTGAAACAAGGCCTAGGCACATATAGATATATATATATAGTGTTTTCAGTGTGTGGTGAATGAGAGCGAAACATCACAATATGATAGGGCTTCGCTGCTGTTGATTTATTCCTTTTATGTAATAATTAAGTGGGATATTTTATTCATAGTTGTTGATTACTTAATTAATATTAATCTTTATCTGTTAGTACTCGTAATTAAGTTATAGCAGTTCAATTTATGTATGCTTATGCTTGATTTCTGTAATTATACTTTCTCTTACGAACCGAGATTGAGGTTCTAAGAGTGCATGGTAATTGAGAAAACAAATGTATTAAAGTCATAATCAGAATTAAAACAGGCAAATTTTGAGATTTAAATTGATGAAAAGGCTAGAAATTGAGGTCAATTTTGTACTTTTACTTTATAATATATAAAAAAAAATGTTGAAATTTTAACACCTTTTAGAATCGTTTACATACTCAAAGAATTTTTTTATTCAAATTAATCCTAATTAAGGTTAGTCTAGTTGGCAATGATTATTCTCCATCTTATAATTAACTAATTTTATGAGTATATTTCAATTGCTAGACAGTAAAAATATTATTTTTTTTCTTTTCATAAATCTCCAACTAATGTATAGTTCATTTATTTCTAAATCCAATTGGATAATGAAATTTTGTAGTACACAAAAATTGTTTCATAATATTAAACTTAGGGGTGAGCAAAGAGCATAAATCTCTCGAATCGTACCATATAATCGATATAAATTATTTCAAAAAATTGAAAAATTCAAAAAAATTCATTAAGAATTCAACCATTTTAAACCATATATATATTTATAAGAAAATAATAAATTTATTGATAGGGGGAAGTACAAGTACAACTTAGTTAAAAGAAACTCATCCCAAAATACAATCCAAAGAAATCTAAAACCACCCCAATAAAGTGGACTGAAATTAAAGATATATTAACCCCAATATTTATGGAAGTACAACCGTTACAAACCGCACGATATTAATAATATGGTTCCGATTTTTGTGTTAATCCTAATCGAAATTCGTTTCGAACCATACCAATCCAATTTTATCGAATATTCTAACAAATTTATTAATTAAAATATAATTTTTTTATGTTTTTCTTACATGTCTTCATATATTTTATATATGTAACAATAATAATATATAAGTAATTTTTTTTTGCATAATAATAATATATATAATTTATTAATTATATGTGATTGAAAAATGAAAAGTTATGAATTATTGAATATTAATGAATAATTATATCTAAATTGGTAAGTTATTATAGTATATATAATTGTTAATTAATAAAACAATGATATAGTTATATATAAGATGTTAACTTATAAATTATAAAAGTTATATTTATTAAGTACTTAACTATATAATATATATTACAAGTTATACTTATATCATTTAAAGGGTATATATGTATATAATTAGTAATTTATTATTACTAATTACTATTTAGTATTAGTAATAATTACTAATTAGTAGCAGTAGACTCACTATTAATAACTTGTGGTATATATTAATTTTATCTAAATCTAATAAGATATTATGTATATTTGTGGTTCATAATTTAATCACTAATAACATTAATAGTCTAATAGAAAAATAGTACTTTATAATATTTTGTATCGATATATCCGAAGATATAATTTGAACCGACCCGTAAATTCGGAATAATTTGGAACGAATCTTCTTCTTTTTTTTTTTTTTTTTAAAACTGGACCATCCTGAAATGAAAAATATCCGAGTTTTGATCTGTACTAATATTTTTCAATATCCGAACCGTATCGACTCATGCTCACCACTAATCAAACCATTACAATTGAGAAAATAATATTTGAAGTTGATTAAATTTTAAATTTTAATTATGATTATTAAAATTTATTTATTGATTGATTTTGAATATTTATAAATTAATAATATCAATTGATTTAATTTATGACCCACTCAAATAAATTTCCTCCTCGGCCACTTCATATATCACATATGAAGTGATCTTCCTTAATCAAGGGAGAAGGCTTCAGAGTTATATTGGCAACTGACAAGTCAAGCAGCAATTGAGTTCGTGCAATCACGTTTAGGATCAATTAAAAATCCTACCAAATTAAAACAACAAAAATAACCGACTAACTGTCGTGTAGATCACCTTCTTGTCTAGTATATAATTTCCCTCTTCCTTATCTCCAATTGTACCATCTCATAAAAAATCCATGGCCTCGTTATTTTTCTATTCTTTTCTAATTGCAATCTTTGCCTTAACCTTGCAATCTAATGCAGTGGATTACAAGCCCGAACCCTTATCAGCCTATCTTCCTACCAATACTCAAAGTGTCTTAAACACCATTGACTCATGCTGGCGCACTGACTCAAACTGGGCAAACAATCGTCAAACCTTGGCTGATTGCGCGGTTGGTTTTGGCAAAGCTGCTCTGGGAGGAAAGTATGGAGATATATACGTAGTCACCACCCCAGATGATGATCCCATAAATCCAAAACCAGGAACACTTCGATATGGTGTTATCCAAACAGAGCCTCTTTGGATAATATTTAACAAGGATATGGTAATTACACTTGAAAATGAGCTTATAGTGAATAGTTTCAAGACAATAGACGGAAGAGGAGCTAAAGTAGAGATTTCAAATGGACCATGTCTAACCATTGAAGGTGTTAGCCATGTTATTGTACATGGGATTAGTATCCATGATTGTAAGCCAGGCAAGAGTGGCCTTGTCAGAAGCAGCACTACACATGTTGGACATCGTCAAGGATCTGATGGAGATGCCATTGCTGTTTTTGCATCTTCAAATATTTGGATTGACCATTGTTATCTTGCTAGTTGCACTGATGGATTACTTGATGTCATTCATGCTTCAACTGCTGTCACCATCTCTAACAATTATTTCTCCCAGCACGACAAGGTAGGCTAGTTAAATTAATTTGTTCTATCTATAAGCTTTGGCTTAATGGCATTAAAGTTGTCTTCAGGGCTGAAATTAACAAAAAAAAATAATAATAATTGTTCTAATGGCTAAATTTTGCAACTAATTAATTATAATGAACAGGTGATGCTGTTGGGACATAATGACGAATATACTGCAGATAAAGTTATGAAAGTAACTGTTGTCTTTAACCATTTTGGTACTGGACTCGTTCAAAGGATGCCAAGGTAACGCATTATATATAATTAATCAATCACATACTTGAAATTATTTATATTTTCATTCTTAAAATGAGCTAAGGTTTCAATTCAAATTAATAATAATTAATTATATGTATATGCAGGGTTAGGTTCGGGTATGCCCACGTAGCCAACAATAGATATGACGAATGGGAAATGTATGCAATTGGTGGCAGTGCGGATCCTACCATTTTTAGTGAAGGCAACTACTTTATTGCTTCGAGTGATTCCTATACCAAAGAAGTTACCAAGAGAGAGGTTGATGGTGGTTGGAAAAGTTGGAAATGGAGATCTTCCAAGGATGTATTTATGAATGGGGCTTATTTTGTTCAATCTGGATATGGAAGTTGTGCACCAATTTATTCTAAAGATGAGTCTTTTATGGCTGCTCCTGGAACTTTGGCTCCAGCCTTAACATCTGATGCAGGTCCTCTAAGCTGCATTATTGGAAAAGTTTGCTGATATGACATATGACCATGGAATGGAAGACTACAAACTATTTCAATGCTTCTTCAATATTTTGCTTAAGAAGCCCGGTAAAGTTAACATTTTGTCTGATGGATTGAGGAAATAGAAATTGAAGGCTTTCAAATTTGCTTCAGGACAATCAACCATATAATAATTTAATTATGCAATTTTTCCAGATAATAGAGGTCTAAATTATTGTAATCCAAACCTATGTATAACTTGATTTCTTTAATCATTTGTGTCTTTTGGAATGATTGCTTGAGGAGTATTATGTAGTTACATAAATTATGTATAATTTTCTGAATGAAATGTGATTGATCTTAGATTTATTAGCTCTCCTCTTTTAAATATAGTATATATATGTTGTTGAACTCAAGTCCTTTCTTTCTCTTTCTGTTCATTACAGCCTTATTTCTCATCAAGAACTCTGTAATTTACCGCAGTATATATCACAGGCAGACAAAAATTGTAAAGACTTGAGAAATTTAATTAATTCATATGGTACTTGACAGTTGAAAACCTACTATTTGCAGTGAAAATTTTGTGGCATAATTATGAATTGTATTATCAATTGCTGGATTCAAACTCCATTTTCCATCCCTACTAATTTTTTTTTTAAAAAAAATCTTGCAAATGAGCTCATGAATAAATTCTCATTAATTCAATTGAGTCTGTTTTCTATGAAATCTCGAGGTTTAACCATAACTGAAATTAAATTTAATAAAAAAAATTGAAATAGCAAAATTTGAAAAATTCACAACTATATCATTGAAGAAAAGTCCTAATTAAAGTCAATTATCGTTTTTTAAACAAACAAAAAAATGTGTTCATTCTCTGATGTGTGAATTGTTTCTCCAATTGTGTTAAGCCAATCAAACGACTTTTGCTATTGCAGTAGGTGGACATCCACAAAACAAACTATGCACCTGTCGTTTTCTAGGATTTCCATTAAACGACAGCTCCCAATAAAACCACAATTTCGCAGTCACCAATCTTTTTTGCCCCAGTTATTCCAACACAAACTAAATTTTTATCTATATCAATACTAAAGTTTGAATTCAATCGTTGTTTAAAAGTTATTTAAAAATCTTTTTATCGATATTTATCTATATCTATACTAAAAGTTTGAATACAATAGTTGTTTAAAAGTTATTTAAAAATCTTTTTATCGATCTTTATCTATATCTATACTAAAAGTTTGAATACAATAATTATTTAAAATTTATTAAAAATATTTTCATCATGTGTCATATAACTCTTTTAAAAATTAAGTTTATATTGAGAGTTATGCAAATCGCCTAAACTACTTTCTAAAAAAAAAAATAGCCTAACAACTTACCTTTCAATTTTACTGAATTATTATCTTTAGGACTATGAATCAAAAAGTATATATGTGTCGGGTTCCAAGTATTAATATATGATTTCAAAGAAGGCTTAGGAAAGTGAAGTCAACTAGCTGAATTTTTCTTTTTATTTAAAAAAGGATTAAGTTCATTGACTTAATTAAATGTCATAAAAAAATAAATAAAAAAAAAAAAAAACAAATAAGTATAATGTGCAAATAAATTAAGCTCGTGCAATCACGTTGGTGCTACCACCAAAATCCTAGCAAACGACTCAAACCATAGAGCAAATTTAGTCTATAGATCGTGTGTGCCACCTTCTTAATTATTAATTAATTGTCTTCTATATATAATTCACTTCTTTTCTCTAATTTTTAAGTATCATACCCCAAAATCAAACCGTATGGCCTCATCACTACTACTAGTTTCTCTCCATTTTCTTTCATTTCTTGTATTGTACTATGCTTCATTATTGACCTTTCAAGCACAAGCAGCAAACTACTACAAGCCTTTGTCAAGTTATCTTCCTATAAATTATAAGAAGGTCTTGAACACAATCGACTCATGCTGGCGTACCAACAAAAATTGGGCTGCTAACCGCCGTGCCTTGGCTGATTGCGCGGTGGGTTTTGGCCAAGGCGCGATGGGAGGGAAATATGGTGCTATATATGTAGTCACTGATCCGTATGATGATCCAGCCAACCCTAAGCCAGGAACACTTAGATATGGTGTAATTCAAGCAAAGCCTCTATGGATAATTTTTGGCAAAGACATGGTTATTAAACTTAAGAATGAGCTTATAGTAAATAGTTTTAAGACGATAGATGGGAGAGGGGCTAAAGTAGAGATTGCATATGGACCTTGTATAACAATTCAAGGTGTTAGTCATGTTATTGTACATGGAATAAGTATTCATGATTGTAAACCAGGGACATCAGGCATGGTGAGGAGCAGTCCTACACATTTAGGACAACGCGGCGGCTCTGATGGGGATGCTATTGCTATATTTGCTTCTTCAAATATTTGGATTGACCATTGCTATTTTGCTCGTTGCACTGATGGCCTAATTGATATCATTCATGCTTCTACTGGAGTCACCATCTCTAACAACTACTTTGCCCAACATGATAAGGTATAATTAAAATGCTTTTTTAGCTTGATTGGTGGTATTAGAGTCATCTTTAGATTTGTAAGGTTCTAAGTTTGAACCCGATAGAAGCCAAATCAACAAATATATATAAATTTTAATTTCAAGTGATTTCTGCATTTTTATTAACAAAATTATTGTGCTAAATTGCTAATAACTATATATAACAGGTGATGTTGCTTGGACATAATGATGGATATGTAGCAGATAAAGGTATGAAAGTAACAATAGCCTTCAACCATTTTGGCACTGGACTTATTGAGAGGATGCCAAGGTAATTAGAGCAATAATTAATCTACTAGCTATAGCTAGTGATTAATTTTTCTCCACTAGTCTACTAGCTATAGCTAGTGATTAATTTTTCTCCAGTAAATGTAATAAAATTTTGAAAAAAAAAATCTGAAATGCATAAGTTTGGTGTATTAATTATTAATTATTAATTTCAGGGTGAGATTTGGGTATGCACATGTTGCTAACAATAGATATGATGAATGGAAAATGTATGCAATTGGTGGCAGCGCTAATCCAACTATATTTAGTCAAGGCAACTACTTTATAGCTCCTGATGATGTTAATTCAAAGCAGGTATATATAATTAGTTTATAACAAGCAACATATATGAATGAGTATTTATTGACTGATTTGACCCTAATAAGTGTTTAACTAAATGATACTCACGCAGTATAAGTAAAGAGGCAAAGTCAATTTAGAATTTAAAATATTTTTTAAAATTATTTGATATCCCAAAATAGGCAAAACAGGGATATATGTAGGGATCCCAAAATCCTAAACAAGGAACAAACATGGAAACTGTCATAAATAGCAGATTCGCAATATTACATCAGAATAAAATAATGATTAAAATAAGAAAAACGCCACAGACGGCACTTAAATCTAAAATTCTTACCAAAAGTTACAATCAAATCAAAAAGTTACCATAAATGAAAAAATTGTCCGTTTAGGAGTCTAAACGAAGGGATTTTGGTCGAAAAACGACGTCGATCATCGCTGAAGGCAATGTGTCGAATCCGTTGGGCCATTTCCCTTTGGATCAAGTACCCGCATGACCTAAATTCCTAACTGTCTCGAGCCACTATTTCTTTTGCTTGACCCGTTGCTTGTCCAATCAGATCAAAAACTCTTCTGCAAAGATCTCCACATCAGATAGTGGAGTTGTTTTCAAGACTAGGAGGTTGCAAACCTATTTAATTAATAAAAAAGTATTTGTTGAATGACTGCAGGTTACCAAAAGAGAGGCCAAAAATGGATGGAAGAATTGGAAATGGAGGTCTTCTAGTGATGTATTTATGAATGGTGCTTATTTTATGCAATCAGGATATGGAAATATAGCTCCACCTTATTCACGAATTCAATCATTTCCAGTTGCTCCTGGATCTATTGTTCCTGCTTTAACATCTGACACAGGTCCTCTACGCTGCATGGTTGGTAAACCATGTACATATTAATTATTAAAACATTTTTCCAAATTAAACCTCTTTTATTCTCTATGTTGTTGTAATTTTTCTTTCTTCTTTTCTTCCTTTTTCCGGCAAAGTGCTAAACCTAAGAGAAGCACATATAATATATATCACAGAGTAAAGTAGCATTCCTTAATTAGCTAATTTACTTAAAACTTTGTATCATGTACAGTTTTATTACACAACACAAAAATATATATAATAGATTAATTAATTATGTCAAAAACAATGTATATATGGAAATAATCAAAAGCTATTATTCTAATTAATTAATTAAAAATAACACACAGGGAAATTAATTAATCTTGGATTCTCTAGTCAAGCATAATATTGTATTAATTATAACTAAAGAAACATACAAAGCTAATGAAGGAGGCTTGTTAAAGAGCAAAAAGCAATATTTCAAAAAAAAAAAAACAAAAACAAAAAGAATGGTGTTTGCTTTAGTAGATGGGTTTCCTTCATCAAAAGAGCCTATTCTCATTACTCTGAACCCCACATGTCACTGGTGCTTTAGCTCTCACTTTTTTCAAATACCATATGCCAACACCCACTCCTAAGGCCCCTGCAGCTGAAACTCCGGTTACAGTCCCTGCCACAAATAATCAAATTATTAACATCAAAATTCAGTCTAATAATCTTTCTATTAGTTAATTATTACCCAAATTAAATTATCCCAGATGAAAAAAAAAATCTTAAAATTAACCATAAATCATGAAATGTACTAGACCTGCAATGACTCCTGCCTTGCTATGCTGCCTAGAAGTGCCATGATCATGATCTGCAAAATTAATAATAAGTCCCAATTTAAATTATAATTAGGCAATATATATATACATTTTCATCAAAAACCTTAGAATTATTTATTAATTAACATACCTTTACAATAAGTGGTGACATTTCTATCATTACACAGACACAAGAAATTCTGTAATTCTGTATCATATCCACAAGTTCCACCTCCTTTGGCCATATCTTGACACTCGAGGCAATGCGTAGTCACCGGAATATCAAAGTCAATCCTAATCCCATATTCAGGAACTTGATCATAAGGAGAATTAGCTCCATTATTTCTCCAATAAATGCTAGTGTAACTAGCACAATACTTAAGCATAAGCCTAAAAGATTCCATTGCTTTCGGGGAATAAGAGCAGCAAGAACTGCTTCCCAATGCATTACCACAGCTTGGCAAGTGCCTGCAAAGATAACTTGCACTATCACAAGTAGAATCACACTGATCAGGAAATCGCTCACAGAAAATAGGCTTTGGCTCAACGATCACATTCTCTTCGCTACAGTTGAAGAAGAGATAATCATTTTGAGAAGAAAGTGTGAAATGTGTACTTGTATCAAGACTAAAAGGCCTAGTTGCCCTGAAGTGATTGCCATCTTCACATTTCCACATAAATGGATCAATGACTATTATATGAGGATCAGAATAGCTAATGCTATGTACTTTGTATCTTCCTGAAGGTGTTCGAAACTCGAGATTACCTGAATCTGTGCAAAAAAGTATGTGTCTGTAATAAGGGCTGCCACATCCATCATCAATACCAAATGGGTAGTTTATTAGAATATTGCCACAAGAGGTTCTGCAATAGCTGGCTTCAGCTATTGTTGTGAGGCTAAAATATGGAAAAAATATAAGTATAGCAAATAGGAAACATAAAGAGTACTGATATAAGAGAAAACCCATTAGAGATTTGATGGAAGATTTTGATGAACAATTAGTACTATAATGGAGGGTTGGTTTAAGAATATAGTATTAGTTGGTGTGAGAGAATCTCTAAGCTTTCTTTTCTTTTTGGTCTTTATCTTTTCTCTTTTTCCTTGGTTGTCCTTTATATACTTTTGCTTTTATGCTTTTTTAGAAGGTTTACATAGAAGAGAATATTTCAGCAAGTTAATGATTGTTGAGCATGTGAGTTCAATGGTTTACTTCATATATATATATATATATATATATATTCCAATTATGACACCCATTCTCTTATATTTTGTATCACAAAATGGTAAAATAATATATTATCGTAAGAGATGCAATCTTAAATCCAATGCTTACCATGCTCTTCTTCTTTTCTTTTATTAATTAAAACTTGCCTATACATCTTGAAAAAACAAAAAATTGAAACCACGTAGAAAAGCCAATATAGGCCTTAGAACCATAAAGGACCAAGAAAAGAAATTGGATCAAAAAGATTATCGACTCTTTAGTTTTTAATATAATATCTTCAGTTTTGTTGGGCTTTATTGGGACTTTTGGATTTTTAAATTTGTTTATTCATGGGCTAATGACCCAATTTTTTTGGAACCGGGAGTTAGAGTCCTAAATTATAAAGGACAAAAGAAAAGAAATTGGACCAAAAAGATGTGTCGACTGAGTAGATGGAAGCCCAATTTGGGTTACGTCAAAGCCCAATGTCAAGGAAGGATTCCCAAGGAGAGCCCAATTTGGGTCTAGTTTAGTTTTGAAATAGATTATATTTAGTTTTGTTGGGCTTTATTGGGCCTCTTCTTGAAGTAATAGGCTTCAGCCATTTCATTTTGGATTTTTTACAGAGAAAATTACACCAAATATAATTTTTTTTATCAAAAATAACTTTTTATCTTTTTTAGGTTTTCAAAAATATCTTTTTTTATACTTGTAATATATATATTTTTGATATATTTATGATATACTTTTTGAAAGTGGAGCATTTTTTAAATAGAAAAACTAATAAATTGTATTTTTTAAAAGAAAAATAAGGAAAAACACATGTGAGAATATTTTTGTCTTTTTTAGTATTTGTGTAAAAATTCCTTTTTATATTTTGTATTCATGGGCTTATCCAATAATAACCCAATTTTTTTGGAATTGGGAGTCGGAATCCTGAATTATAAAGGACCAAGAAAAGAAATTGAATCAAAAAGATGTCTCGACTGAGTGGCTGGAAGCCCAATTTGGGTCACGTGAAAGTCCAATGTCAAGGAAGCCTTCCTATGGAAGGCCCAATTAGTGTCTGGTTTAGTTCATAGGCTAATAGATTATCTTTAGTTTTATGGGTTTTTTACACAAACACATAAAAATATATATATATTATAAAAATACTTCCAAAAAAGAAAATTAAAAAAATTGTCTGTTCAGCTACTTTTAATTACAAAAATACTCTCATTGACTATTGAGAAAAAAATATGTGATGGTGAGTTTTCTTGAAATGGATTTTTTTAGAATGACAACCTAATAATATTATTTAAAAAAAACTTAACAATTCTAAATTTCTTCTTAATATTATTATAAAATTAGTTTTTTTTTATTTTTTATTTTATGAAATAAACTCTTAATAATCATATATATTTTAATAAATGGAAAGTAAATTAAACGAAAAATACATAAAAATAATAGAAACTAACAATGGTAAAAAAAAATTAATAATAAGAAAAAAAATTCTCATTTTTATACATTTTAATTGATTGATGTAGTCAATATTTTTACTATCTACAAATATTTTGATAAATTGACAATAATGTCAAGAAGTGCATTAGCACACTTTAAAAAGAAAACAATAATAAATGGTATATGTTTACGAAAATATGATGTACATTACGTATATATTTGATATTTGCAACTACTTAATATTTATACATATTAGAAATATAAAAAAAAAATTAAAAATATAAAGTAACAGTAAATGGTATACGTATACCATAAATTGGTATATGTTTAGTAGATTTTTGGTATCTGCAACTACTTTATATTTATATAAATTGGAAATATGAAAAAAAAAATAAAAAGATAAAATAACAGTAAATGGTATATGTATACCATAAATTGGTATATTTTTAGTAGATTTTTGGTATTTGCAATAATTTTATATTTATACATATTGGAAATATAAAAAATTAAAAAAGATAAAATAACAGTAAATGGTAGACGTATACAATAAATTGGTATACTTTTAGTAGATTTTTGGTATATGCAACTACTTTATATTTATATAAATTAGAAATATGAAAAAATTAAAAAGATAAAATAACAGTAAATGGTTTACGTATACCATAAATTGGTATATTTTTAGTATCTGCAACTACTTTAATATATACATATTAATTTAATTAAAAAATTAGTTAAATTAATTAACTGCGTGTGGTATATAAAAAATAATTAATGAATTTTTTTCTAAAACAATAATTAATAAATGCAATTAAAAATAAATAATAATAATAATATTTTATTTTATTTTATTTTATTTTATTTTAATAATAATAAAATAATTTATCATTAATAATCTATCATCTCTTATTGCACAAAACTTATTTTCCCAACCTGGTGGCTCTTTTGCTTCAAATCCTAACCCAGGTGTTCTATCCTTAGACAATGGGTTCATTTCTTTCATCTAATAAACTTTGCTTTAAATTCAGACCACGCTTGATACTTGTAATGATTCACCACTGTCGATCGGAGCATCGCCACCATTGGTAAATTCATACAGGGCAAAAAAGTGAATTCGAAACAGAATTTCCCCACTAACCAAAACACAACTTATTTCCATTTAAAGCAAAAAGGACTATAATTTATAACAAAGAATACCATAATAAAAGCTAAAAAAGCTGTACAAAAGCAACACTCATAATCTAAAGGCCTAAGATTCAATTTAAATTGACACAAACATCCAAATTTCTCACTGATCCAACAGATTCCTCCACTGTCTTACCCACCAAACAATAAACCTAAATTATTAAATTGGAAATTGAAACTAAAATTCTCTATAGGACCTAAAATTTGCAATTGATAGTTACTAGAAAAAAGGGTATAATTGGCAAGAAAGGACAATAAAAAAAATAACCTTAATGCCAGAATCCGGGAGAGCGTTCTTTGGCACAGTTTCCATGAGTTTGCGTTTCATTAGATTGGAAGATGGAGGCCTAGGAGGCAGCAAACTCTTCATCTTGGCAACAGGGGACGGCGAGGGTTTTTTATCTGAGAGTGGCATAGAGTTCAGATCTGAAGGCAGAGCATTTTCTTTGGACGCCTTTTGCCTCCGGGACGATGATGGACGTGGCGATGTTGGAGAGAGCATATTTTAATAAATATAAAGTAAAGTGAGCCATAAAAATAAAAATTGGAGGATAAAAAAATAAAAAAAAAATAAAACAGAGGGTATAATTATAATAAAATTTAAAAAATGGATATATGAAGTAATTTCCTCATGTTTTTAAGCTCATTTGGGTTGTCTTTTATGGGCTCATTTTGGCTTATTTAAGTTTAAAATTTTAAATTTTGAAGAAGATCCAATATCCGGACAGAATTGCACAGTTTGGAGAGGAATCGAAAATCGAACCAAATTGGACCAAAATTTTGAGACAATTCGGTACGGAGATTTTTAATGTTCGGTTTAGTTTCGGTTCTTCAATTTTAAAATCTCTAGAGGTTCGGTCCCCGGCTTTATCCCAACCGTGTACACCTATCATTTACTATTCCCCCAGAATATTTACTATCTCCCTATGATCTTCTCCATAATCCCATTAAATTCGGGATTCAAACCACCAAGTAGATATAAAAACAGCTCCATTATGCCTAAGTAAGCAAGCCAATCCATATTCTAACACTTTTAATAGTTCATCATCATCATTTACTATCTCCCTAGAATATTGACTTGACCGTCGGAGTCTTCCCGCCAGAACAAGCTTTGACTGGTCTAACCAATTGTATTGCATGCTAACTATTGTCGGCTTTAAGAGGATCTTTGGTATCTGTAATACCCCGAATATTCATGTATTAACTTCTAATAGATGATTTGAATGAGTTACAAGTGTTGTTGCATGTGTATTGAGAAAAGAGGGTTGAACGCACGTTCGCCCTTGGTCTTCGACCTTCGGTCTTCGCCCTTGGTCTTCGACCTTCGACGTTCGCCCTTGGCCTTCGACCTTCGGTCTTCGACCTTCGACCTTCGACCTTCGTCTTTGGTCTTCGACCTTCTCCATAGATAGAGTACAATGATAATATGATAAGTATGGAGGATAATTGAAGTGTCCTAATAAGTTGAATGAAGAGAAATTTGAGAAAACAGGGTTGAACACACGTTCAAATTGTTGAACGCTCGTTCAACAACTCTCTATGTAAATAGTGAATTTCAGGAAATTGGGGATGAAAGCTCGTTCAGCATGTTGAACGCTCGTTCAAAAGCTCTCTGTATGAACAATGGAGATTTTGTGTTTTTTGGCCTGAATGCACGTTCATTCATGATGAACACTCGTTCATCATGATGAACGCGCGTTCATCATGATGAACGCGCGTTCAACTAAAGTGAACGCTCGTTCAATTATCAAAATTTATAAAAGGGGGGCAGCAGCCCCAAATCGGGAAAACACAATCTTTTTCATTTATTTTAGTTCCAACTGTCTCCAAACATTAGTAAACCCCCTAAATGCTACTATAAGGTCAAGATCCATTATTCTAACTCCAAGATAACATATTTATTGCATCATCAAGAGGATCTAGGGTTATTGGATCTATTTCCTCTTCCCATTGTTCAAACTTTTGATTGAAGGTATGTTAGGGTTTCTTCACTTCCTTCAATTTCTTTCTATAGAAATGAGTTTATAGTAAGATTGGGAAGGGTAAACATGATGAGCATTATTAATTAAGCATCATTAGCATTGATATATGACTTAAGTTGATAGATTATTGAGTTATTGTTATTTCTATATGGGTTTCTATAGATTCACATAGAGATAGAAGG